>SJYC01138123.1:0-39335 GCA_006408675.1 Madoqua kirkii | reverse complement strand
TAGTCATTTATAGTTAATATAGATATATTGGAATTTCAAAACCACGTTTCTAATAATTTCAAAATCTCTCATTTGAAATATCTAACCTCAAAGCTGAACAGTGAGAATTAAAATATACATTCACAAATTCAAACACTCCACTAACATTAGCTAAATCAATATCAAGCCTTAAAAAAGAAAAGAATAACTGATTTATTATTTTTCATGTTTATACAAACACTGTAACTAGGGCCAAAAGCAGTAGTGCTTCAGAGCTGGAACCACTGACATTAAACTATGCCTGCTTACAAAATGACATATCTGATTACATATCTTGATAACAGGATGTGCTTATTTCACTCCAGCTCTAATATGTACATATGTGCAAACTTGTATATTTCCTAACTTTGTAATTCTGCTCTTACTTTGTGTATGCTGGTACATTTCTTTAAAAAAAACTTAAAATAGTTACATTATCTACTATCGTAACAGTATATACTGTATATGTTTCTGGTCCAGGTAAATTCAAGAAATTATTTTTATCTACTTGTAGAATGACATAAGATGTATGATCTATTATTTATACTTTCAATCTGATTTATTGGTTCTTTAATATTCTGGCATCAATCACTACTGGTCCTGGGTTTAAGTGCTTTTCTAACTGCAATTTGGGGAGGGTGTATTTTCATAGACATTTTCATTGGAATTTAAAAGAGGCTATATCAAAGTCTCTAAATTAGATGTCATTTAAAATCCAAAGACCTCAATTACTGTTTCCAATACATAAACACACACATACATACACACATACTCCCACTTACACACCATTTACAGTTAACTAAGTAAAAGCAAATATGACTATATTTACAAATTAAGGGCTTCCCTGGTGGCTCAGTGGTAAAGAATCTGCCTTCAGTACAGGAGCTGCAGGAGACTTGTGTTCGATCCCTCGGTCAGGGAGATCCCCTGGAGAAGGGCATGGCAACAAACCAGTATTCTTGCCTGGAGAATCCCACGGACAGAGGAGCCTGGCCGGCAACAGTCTATGGGGTCACAAAGCATCAGACACTACTGACTGGACTAAGCACAGCACAGTATAGCCAATTAACAAAGTTGGACACAACTGAAGCGATTTAGCACATTTATAATGTACATATCACACATACACATAAAGACACATACACATGTATTGTTAATTTTAATACCTTGTTATTTACTGTATGAGGACTCTGCTATTCTATTTTTTTCCCAATTATCTCTGAAATAAAGGGTTAAAGATTATGATAAGAGAAATTCCATCAAGACACTGGGATTTTGTTGGTCTGATTTATCTCTGCAGTATTCTCAGTGCCTAGAATAGTGTCTGGTATATAATAAGTGCTCAATGAGATATTTGTGGAGTGAATGATTATCATAAATGAATCAATCAATACACCAAACACGATTATTTTTGTCTTCTGACAGCTCTTTCTAAAGAGCCTTCCTTAACTACACCCGTAGTACTCTTATAAAATCCAACTGCAATAGGTATGAAAATGTGACCCACTGGTACCTGATTCATTCACTTGATAGAAAACATTAATATTCATATTTGAAATGTATTTGTTCATAAGAAAACAGGGGGAATCTAATCAGTTACAGATGAGCTTGAACCAAAGTGTCATGTGGACTTAGGGGCTGAAGCCATTTTGGATCAAGTGCAAAGTGATGACTAAGAAAATTGCAGTAATTACAGATAGAGAAGCAGGCAAAGAGCTGAAACAGAGACAAACAGAAATGAATGATTATATAGCCACACAGAGAAGAACTGCCTAATTCTAGAGTTTTACAAATCTAGCAAGATCCAGTTACACTTTGTTTCCATGATTTTTGTATCTTTACATTAACTATATTCTTCCTTTTTCATAGAACCCAGTCTAAGTTAGTTTCTTTTCCTTGCAATCAGAATCTTGACTAGATGAGTCACCATATAAGAAATTTTATATTGCTATTCATAAATCCTTTCCCTCCCTCCAAAACTAAAACAACTTAAAATTAATGCTATATTGTAATATTGAATAGACAAGTGAATTAGCTTGACACTGAACTGATGATTACTCAATCAAGGGGCTTACATAAAACATACCCAGAAAATTAACATTTAATGTACCTACACCTACATCCACGCATAGGGGTTCTGGAGAGAGCAACATTTTTATATGACTGACATATATTATACTTTCAGTCAAAATATTGGCTTCTTATTTTTCTTAAACTCCTTCATCACTTTCTTTAATAATGCTATATTGTAATATTGAATAGACAAGTGAATTAGCTTGACACTGAACTGATGATTACTCAATCAAGGGGCTTACATAAAACATACCCAGAAAATTAACATTTAATGTACCTACACCTACATCCATGCATAGGGGTTCTGGAGAGAGCAACATTTTTATATGACTGACATATATTATACTTTCAGTCAAAATATTGGCTTCTTATTTTTCTTAAACTCCTTTCATCACTTTCTTTAGTGAATGTTAATTTGTCTCAGATAGGAGGCAAAAGACAGAGAGAGAATAACGAAGGGGGAAATAGTGTGATTTTTAGTAACTTGACGGAGGAAGAAAACTTAGCACTCGAAAGGTAAATTCCTTTTTAGGGAGAAAAAAGAACATTCAAATGATTATTTTAAAATAATCACTTGACAGTTTCAAAATATTAAAACATATTAAAACCAGAAGTCAATCTTTTGGAATAATAATTTTAAAGTCATTTTGATATAATTAATTAAAACATTCTTTACACTTGAGTGCAAAATAAATTCAAAGCTAGTTATTAAATCCTAGTTGCCTACTGTAGACAGATAACTCCTCCTTCACCTAGTATTCAGTACCTTCTGCTCTGCTGTGCTTTTCAAAGCTCTGACTTGGAGGAGAATCCATAACGCTGAGCACCTGAAACTATCAACTAGCTTGCCTCTCTTGGCACGTTCCACCCCTAAAAACATCCCCGCAGACTATACAGCTCGCTTAACAGATTCAGATGGGCAACATAAACACCACATCCAAGACTGAATTAAAAAGAGAAATACTAATATGTGATCCAGTTGCTTAACCATGTAGCTTACACTTCTCCCTATGGGAAACATGTCATGAGTGAGGAAGAATTCAACATGGAATGTTACATGATTTCATCTGTTGTTCTTAGTTTCCCAGTTTATAAAATGGATGAAGACACAAAAGAATTAAATTTTTCCACAAAATAGTAGCAAAGCTGATCCAATAATAAGTTAACCTTGAGGATTTCTCCTCTCTTCTCACTGACCCTTTCCCTTTAGATGGTTGATGGAACAGGTAGATGAGGATCTGGTCCTTTGTTACCAGGACTCTCAGCAAGCTTCTTTGATTTTTTTTTTTTATTTCTGCTTTCTTTTTAAAAGAATGGAAGTTGCACGGGAAGTGGGAGCAAAGTTAATGAAAATATAAACTCCTCACCTTTGTTCTTCTGCCCAACAAATATCCATTAATTAGAGGCAGATCATTTGGATGAGGCTGCCATAGTGTGTCTAGAGTTGGAATACTTTTGTTCCTGAAAGAGAAGGGTCAAAATCCAGAATCCTGGTTGGATGGAATCACTCACTTAATGAACCTGAGTCTGAACAAACTCCGGGAGATGGTGAAAGGCAGGGACACCTGGCGTGCTGCAGTACATGGACTCACAAAGCATCAGACATGACTTAGCTACTGAACAACAGCGACAAGACTCCCTGGTGACCTCTCCTCAAGGGCAGTATCTTTTATGAGCAGGTGACAACCGTAAACTCCCAGTTCTAAGGAGTCTGAAAGGAAGAGGGGTGAATAAAGACAGGGGCCAATGTAAAGCACCGAACTGTGACAGAAGGGCACTACCATTAACACCAACTTTCTTATTTCCCTTGTTTCCCACAGTGAATTACTGCCTTGTATCTTTAATGCAGATCTACTTTGAGATTCTTCTACCAGTGCATAGGTGTTTCAAAAATTAGAATATTCGTTGGAAGGTATAAATAATTTTCCTTTCAAATATTAGAGATGATCGAAAGGAAAAACATGCAACTAGAGATACAAATGTGATGTGGTATTGTCAGAATATAAAAAATTTAAAAGCATCGATATTATTTAAAAAATTATAGACAATAAGGGCATGTGATGCGTATTGAAAACATTTTGTTTTGGTTTCTTACTACCCCTTAAAATTTTATATGGGGAAAGTCATGTGACTTTTCTGGGCACTCTTAGGCAATAGAAAACTTCGTATTCTTTTTAAACCATCAACTCAGATTTTACTCAGATATTAGAATGATCCTTTCAAATTGTAATCTGAAACTCCAAACTTGATTTAACTCACATCTTCTTTCAGGTCCCAGCTGGGCCCACTGCAGCCTAGCTGCTTGCCACATGGTAAGTTGGTGAGGCAAGGGCAGGGTTTGTCTTATCCCTTCCATCCTATCCTGACTTTCCAGCTGTTGGTACTGACTACTCTGAGGTCAGAGAATGGAGAGAGGTGACGAAAGGCAGATTTCTTTTTTGAACTGGCATGTTCATAAGATGGTATTTTGCACTGGGGACCTGGCAGATGTTGCATGTTGCCTCCTTGTTTCCTGGGCACTTTTGTGGATTCATTAGCTCTGTGCCCACTGGCCCCTCCGGCTACAACTCTCATGAGCCAGGCAGAGCTTTGTGTTCAGAGTGCTGCTGGTTCATCATCCCCCTCCACCAAGCCAATGGTTTTCTAGGGGTCCCATCCCTACAAAGCCAAACACTTCACGTGAAGTTCAAGTGCCTTTTCCAGGTGGTCCTCTAAGGACGGAAATAAAATGGTTCAAGCCCAGCTCTCTCTCAAGTGTGGTGTGCATCTGGTCCATGGGAGAAATTCCCACCCCACTGAATCCTCTTTATCTGGTTTTGAGGATTAACATTCACATTCACATTTTTTCACATCTGATGTGAATGAGATGACTACAGCTCCGTTTGAGGTAAGAGAGGGTAAGGCTCACAGCACCACCCAGTTATCTCTTTCTGTAAAAAATGAATTGCTTTTAACATGTCGCTCTCTTCCTCCCTCTTTGAACACTGTGACCGCCTTGATCTGAGTTAAGAGCCCTGGTATCAGAAGCCCCAAAGTCATGAAACTGACTCTTGGCCAACTACTTTGAAACTTGGAACTTAGCACAGACACCATACTTTGGACTGTGGCTTTTATTGTACCTCACTGCCTTTGTTGAAACTTCAGTTTTAACATTTATTACCATGTTTGTAACACCATGGTTCCTTTACCATTGTTGGTAAAGACTCAACATCCACCCTCCCTCTTCCTTGCTGGCAGAAACCCAATTGTTTTCACAAGAATTTACTTTTTGTGGCAGCTAAGTACTCAGAGAAAGTGATTCCCTGCCCAGTACAAACGTAAATCCTGAACAGTCTAATCCCAGTAATTCCTTTATGTCCTAAAACCAAACCTCACCAAAGAGATATGAAGGTAAGTTGGCTGAAATGTCTTCTGGGAAAAGCGTCTTATAAATAGAGAAGCAGAAAGGAAGAAAGGGTTTGATTTCTGACTTTGGACCTTGGGCCTGGCTGGGGCAATGATCTTGCAATAATGAGAGTCTGTCTGAGCAAAAGGACAACATTGTAAGAAGACAAGCAAAATCTGGGTGATGTGCCTGAGCCTGTTAACAACTACCCCCGAAAAACAAACAAACAAGCAAATAAATAATAAAAACAAACACAGAAAGCAAGAAATAATCACTGGAACACTCTGTCTTAAAACTTCATGTTTTGACAATGAAAGTGTTAATCACTCAGTTATGTCCAACTCTTTGTGACCCCATGGACTGTAGCCAGCCAGTGTTCTCCGTCCATGGAATTTCCCAGTCAAGAACACTGGAGTGGGTTGCCATTCCTTCTCCAGGGGATCTTCTAGATCCAGGGATTGAACCCGGGTCTTCTGCACTGCAGGCAGATTATTTACCATCTGAGTGACCAGGGAAGCCTACATCTTCCTTATTTGTTTATATTAAGCCATTGAGTTAGCAGCTCCAAGCTTGCACCAAAGGCATCATCCCTGAGAGAGTTTTCTGATTATATTCCAAGGCACTTCTTAATAGGTAATCAAGTTAGGAGAGAGAAAAACTATTTATTTCCTAAATAGTTTTTTTTTTTCTTTCTAAATAGCTGGTGGGTAAATTCATCTGCTTCCCTTCTAAAAGAAAAAAAAAAACTCTTTCAAAATCAGATGTTTACAATAATTCTCAAAATTGCAATTGCTATTATTGAACTGAAACAGTTGTGATGACACGTGTGACAACCTATGCAAATAAAAACAAACAAAGCTATGCACAATCTGATAAATTCATCACTTATCAGCAGGCTGGGATCTCTCAAGGTTCACAGGGGAAACTAAAGAGGTTTTAATATCACATGATACTGTCAATAGTCATGGCAAGGATCACAGTCTAGTGATCACATTTCGAATCTTAGGAAATCAAAAGGTAGTGTGTGTGCCAAAATCCCCTTGCAAAGCGAATCATAATCGATGCTGAATTCCATTTAGAGGGTCAAGCCAGGACCTAGTTTACTATCCCATATGATGATGTGGGTGTGCTTGTATTAAGTCACTTTCAGAGAAACACTAGGTGACTAATTTGTGACAATGATATGTTTTCAGACTAACACATTCATGAAAACAGCAGAATAATGAGCTAATTTGTAAAATACCAGATGGAATTTACTGAAAGCCAGTAACCTAAGCTATCATAGCTGCCTTTCATACTCTAAGAAAACACTTCTAGTGATCTTGCTACCCACAGCTTTGCTTTTGGATAAACAGGCCAAGTATAACTGATCCTCTTCCTACAAAGGTAGGTCTCCAGTATTTGAAAACACTTCCTACTGGGAGAATTTAGGCAGTATGAAGTCCTGCTTCTTTTACTATTTTTTTTCTTTAAAGTCTGCTATCTGATTGCCATTCCATAATGAGGGGCCATTCATCTTAACTGCTCTCCAGTCTACACTGTTGTCATTGCTCTGCTGATGCTGATTCTTTGATAGTTCATGAACATTGAAGTATATGCACTTTCTACTTGGATGGTCTCTACCCTCTTCTTGTTTGCAAACTCCAGCTCACTGATTTGGGCACCCTATCCTCAGTACTATTGGGATTGCCTTTTCCAATTTTCCCTCCTCACCCAAGTTAACCCAAGGATGACTTCCTATCATTATCCTCCTCATCCACCTCTAGTCCCAACCAAAGCTTGAGGTTGGTAGACCTAAGCCCTGATGTTGCCTCTTTCTGCATTATATATCCTTGGAACCTTGAGTGCAAACAAGCTAATTGGTGCCACTAGGTTAACAGAAGTGCTTCTGAAGGAAGCATGGTTTGGTGGAAGGAGTCTGGGTATTATCTAACAGACCTGAAGTCTCTTATCACTTCCTTCATCTTAGGCTCACTTCTCAACCTTCTCTGAATCAGCCATTTTTTTTCTACATCAGGAAAACAATGATATCTATTTATTAGACTTATTTGGGATTACTATAGTATATCGACCACGCAATAGACGGCAGAGGTTGACAACTTAGCACATATAAGGAAGCAATAGATATATTTGCTTCCCTTGCCCTCCTGAAATGTTTGCCATCTAACCTGCTGACTGCAATGGTGGGAAGGCTAAATTAGGAAAGAAGAAAGACAACAGTGTAGAAGTATGAAAAGGCTAAATTGCATAGGCTTTTCCAGTAATTATTAATGCAAAGGTAGCAAAGTGGGCTACAAATACAGCCATGGTACAATTTTTTATATGTGCTTTATGGAGAGTCTATAAATTAATCAGAATAAGACCAACAACCCAAAAGACAAATGGAAAATGGATGCAAATAAATGTCACCTAAGGAGAACTACAAATAGTCAATAACAATTTGAAAAGAGGTTCTATCTCACTGGTAACCAAAGAAACAAACTCAAACTACCTTGAGACATTTTGCTTGTCACACTGGTAAAAACAAAGGGCTAAAAATATCCAGTGATGGTGGTGGGTGGGGCAGGGGGAAGCAAGTACACCTGTAACATTTGGTGGAGACACAGACTGGAAAGACTTTCTTGGAGCACAGTTTAGTAAACTTTTCTAAATGTAAAATACACATAACTCTGATTTGCAGGAGTCTATCCTACAAAAATGATTCCTCTAGTGCAAATACACATAACTCTGATTTGCCTGGAGAATCCCATGGGTGGAGGAGCCTGGTGGGCTGCAGTCCATGGGGTTGCGAAGAGTCAGACACGACCGAGCAACTTCATTTTGACTTTTCACTTTCATGCATTGGAGAAGGAAATGGCAACCCACTCCAGTATTCTTGCCCAGAGAATCTCAGGGACAGGGAGCCTGATGGGCTGCTGTCTATGGTGTTGCACAGAGTGGGACACGACTGAAACAACTTAGCAGCAGCAGCAGCAGCCTACAAAAATGATTCCTCTAGTGCAAATACACACATGTACACACACACACATGCAGGATATTCACTTGGGAACTGTTGACAGTAATAAAAGAATCCTGGTTCTATCTTTCTGACCAGATGCTGAGTTCTTAGAGAGGTTGTCCTTTTTCCCTCCTCCCTAATACCTCCCAAGCCTCCAAGCATTTAATAGGGCTAAAGATGCTTATAAATGTACACTAACAAACACAAAACATTAACAAATTATCAAGGTATTTTTAGTATGTGTAAAGATAATGACATAGATTTATTAAATGAGCAGGTGATTTGCTGTTTTCAGGGCTAAAAGTAAATATGTATTATTGGCAATCCAAACAGATTTTTTTACCCATTAAAAAATTTTGAAATATTTACAATATAATTGATATTCAACTTTTCAATCATTTGTAAAATATGTTTATATTTTTGATTATAAGTTTCTTTCTAAAGATTTAACATATTTAAAGAAAATTAAAGCAAACCATCAAACTCAATTATGTTTTATATTTTTATTTTTGGTCTCCACTCCCATCCCCCTCCATGGTACATGTAGAGCTTTGCTTTGTTGCTACACTTTCTCCAACATCTGAAAAACATAGGGAGTATTATCATTATAAGCCAAAATTGATCTCATTTACCCTAGGAACACAAAATTCCTCAAATGAGGGAATGAACTCCTGTTACTATACAGCTCTTGGGCCCTGTTCTTTCTAGTAGAATACAATTTTCTTGCAATGTGGGATGGGGAGAGGGAGATGGTGATTTAGGGTACAAAGACAATGTCCTAATATCAGCAAAGAGTGCCTCTGGGTCACTTTTACAGCAGTGAAACCGAGCCTCTTTAGTCACACCATCTGGACCAAAGTGGCATTGTTAAGTGTGTCCATTAGTGAGCTGTCGGACCCAGGCCATGAAACAGACTAAATGGAACCAATCCAACAGAAACTCATTAGACCAGTGGGCAGCCCAACTTGGCTACTGTATTGAAGGTAACTAAGACCCAGCCTTTAAAATGAAACAGTGCCTACCTTCTGAAGGAGAAAGTATACTCTAAAGACAGAAAACATATATAAAAGTTCTTTCATCATTATCAGCCTGGTGTATATGTAGGGTGTATCTGTATACCTCTAGCTATGTAAATTGAACTGAGCTTCTCAAAAGAGTATCATATTAATTGAAGCATTAGCATGAGAAACAAATTAGCTTTCTTCCACATACCATTTAGAAACACAGGAAATGAGGAGAGAAGGGTGAAATAAAGCTAACATTTTGGAGTTCCTTTGAAGGGGAAAGGTTTTGTGCACTTTTACACGAGTTATTTCTTTAAATATTTGTAATAATGCTATAAAGCCAGCATTAATACCACCCACTTTATAGATGAGGAAGCTGAAGAGGCTAGGAGGGGATGGACTCCGAAAGTAAGTGGTTGAGCTGAAATTGGACTCCAAAAGCCACTCTCCCTACTGCACGGTGAAAGTACTCGGGCTGGTTAGAATTGCAGGGAAGGGCAATTATAGAGACTGTAGATGCAATGCAAATGATCAAGAGCCGCGTGACTAGTAAGTGCCAGACCCAATGCTGCACACTTGACTTGCGGTTCCCCATTTAATCATCCAGAAAAGTACTACTAGTTAGTTTGTTTTACAGCGAGGAAACCGAAGCCCAGACTAGTGAAGCAAGTCATCCGAGCTCACACAGCTAATTAAGAAGCCTTATGAGGTGCTCATAATATTTCATTGTTTCTTTTCCACATAGCTTCTTTATTTTTCTTACAGAGGGGAAAAAACAAGTGACTTTTTTTTTTTCCAATTTACTGATTCTGTATATGTTTGAGAGTTCCATGGCCATCAATGACTCTCTAAACCCTCATCCCAAATACCTTGTTTCAGTTCCTCCATATACAAAATTACAAGAGCTAGGTGTCTTTTGTTTAACAATGCTAATACACGATTTGGCAAAGACATCTTTTATGCCGTTTCTTTGGCTGATCTTTGGGGGATTATTTATGTGGCACTCAGTGAGCACCCAGCACCCAAGCTCCTCCTCTTTTCTATTTATTATCGGCCCGCTGCAGTGCAGCATTGAGACATCTGATCATTTACATCATTAAAAATCAATCCAATGACCAAACATTTCTATACATTTCAGAGAAATGACAAAAAGTACAGTATCAGATTGCTATTAACTGGCTCTGAGTTTTCTTTTTACGGCTGCCAGGAAAGTCATTTGGTAAAATGGATTAAACCAGCATGCCAGGAGAAGAGAGGAAAAGAGCAGAGAAATGTAAACACAGCGAGCTGAGAGGGGAGGGTGATGTTTTTCTTGGGAATAAAGTGAGATGTCGCTGGGTGGGGGGGGGAGAAAGAGGAGGTGGGTAGGAGGAGAAGCCTTGCATATAATGAGCATACTATAATTTGGGGCATAAGAGATTCAAAATGGCAGGATAAAAGCAACCAAAATGCAGAAACAATAGAGGCAGAAAGAATGAAGAAAACGCAAGCTTTCTCTGTGCTCCTAACACTGTCTGCATCGGTCGGTCACACCGCACGCTTTGACTGAAGCAATGCAAGAGACATCACTGGTTCCACAGTATGAAGCCGATTAGAGGATTTCAATAAACTCTTTTAATACCAGGAGAGAGTAGGGAAGAGTGACTAGTTTCCTGCACAGTAGGGTTTATTTCTGTTCAAACAATTAACAAAGAGAGGAAAATAAATCTCTACTTTTGCTCAATAAAACCAAGGGTGCACAGAAATTCCCCTATCTGCTTATGCATTCCCCTATCTGTTATTATAATAGCCATCTATAATCCCTCCTTCCAAATATGAACTTCCTACCCCTTACACAATTTTATTTTTCCTCTAATATCTTTCAACGATTTCTCCATTAACTAGAAACGAATGCTGGTATGTGGAATGAGTGTGCTGACAAGGATGGATTGTAATGTGGGGTTTCTGTGACCGTGCCACAATTTCTAATTCCTTGCGGCATCCTATTTAAAGTCACGTTTAGCTCACATAGCTCATCCTTCTATAGAAAGGGGCAGGAAAAATATCAAGTATTTATTTGCTGTTATTTGCTATATATTATATCTGCAAACATTGAAAGTACAGCTGCCACCTAAACATTGACTTAAAAACAGCAAGTAGAACATAAATAAAGCAGATTTTCTATAGAAGAGTAAATATACTTTGCCGGATATGGGACACAGAAAATAGTTAAGATACAAGAACATTTAATTGCATAGAAGAAAACCAATGATAGAAGACCAACAAGAAGACCAACAAAGTCTAAATGAAGCGACCTCCTAGAGAGAAATTCTAAATTATATTTGCTCTATGTGGGGTACACTGCTTGAGATTCAGAAAGCTTTATTGCAGCCATGGATTTACATGGGAAGTGAGGAACCTTCTTGAAGGGCAGTGCTAGCTAAACTCCAAGATGGTTCCCAATTACTACCCTCTGCCCTGTATGCTCATTTTGTAGAGTCTCTTGTCCCACACTGTACCAGGGTTCATCACTGAGCAAAAGGTGATGACATATCACTTTCAAGATAAAATTAAGAAGACTGTAGCATCATCGTGTCTTAAGATGTCTCTTTCTCTCTGATCTCTTAGCCTTACAAGATATCATATTAAATGCAGCCATATGGAGAGGCCCACATGGCTGGGAACTAAGGCCTGACAACTGTATGAGTGACCTTAAAAGCAGTGATGTTGGGATGACTGAAGTCCAAGCCAACATTTCAAGAGAGACCCTAAGTTAGAACCACTCACTTAAATATGGAAGAACTTTGAGCTATTTACATGCTTGAAGGCCATACAAATTGAGCTATATCATAAGCAGCAGGAAAGGGCAGGGAGAGAAGAGGAGACGATAGATGCAAAATTTCAAGGAAGGCGGTGTAATCATTGCTAGCACTATTTACCAATATTCCCAATTCTCCTCCTTCATGGATAAGGCAGGATTTGCATCTTCTTGGTCCCTTGAAGTCAGCTGTGGTCACCTTGATTTAGCCGAGGAAACTTGAACAGAAGTAATGCATGCCACTTTCAGGGGAAAACCACTAAGAACCAGTATGTAGTGTCCCTCTCCTGTGGCCACTGTGACTGGAAACTTTCCACATGGTGAAGTCTCCCTTTAGCTGTGTCTCTAAGTAAAGAGCAGAACACCCTCCTCCATCCACTTCTAATCCATAATGAACACACAGCATAAATGAGGAATAAATTTATATTGTTTTAAGCAGCTGACATTTTGGAGTTATTTATTGTAGCATGATGTAGACTGTTCTCACTAAAACAGAAAGTTTAAGTGTTTGGATAGGAATTAACTCTAAGAAAAATCTAAGAAATCTAGTATGAATAACTAGACTCAGCTATAAAGCCTGGGTTTGGAAAGGTACAATGATTTTGAGTAGACTATGGTGATGGGCATATGAACTCTACCAGTCACAATCTGCAAAGACAAAGGGTTGCATGAGAACAGGAAGATTTTTTTTTTTACTAATTTCTTAAAACATGATGAGATATCAAGAAGCACAGCAATTGGACTCCCTTGAGAGAACTAGAAGAGAGGATGTATTCTCCTTTCTACTTTGAAAGAGAATAATATGCTGGCACCAGCCTGGATGGAATAAAGAGCACTAACAGCTAATCATCTTGCTTGTGGCTTCTGCCAGGTGCTCTAGAGACCAAGGAATGTGGGTTGATGTCACTGGTAGAGCTGAGGTCAGTGTATCCTAAGCAGATCCACGTAGGAGTGACTGTCAGCTGCTCCTAAGGGACTCAGAGATGCTTGGATGAGAGAGATTATCCAATAATCTCTTGGATTCACTCTCCAGCAGTTTGGCATACAGCTACCAAAACTGGAAAATTTATTTTAATGAGACCTAATTTACACGGCAACCCACTCCAGTATTCTTGCCTGGAGAATCCCATGGACAGAGGAGCTGGGAGGGCTACAGTCCATGGGATCATGAGAATCAGACATGACTTGGCAACTAAACCACCACCAGCAATTTATACCTGCCTGCTGGGAGATTAAACCCCAAACAAAACACCATCACGTTATTATTTGTTTATTATAATAATCCATTCCATATCCATACTGTGTCATGTGGCAGGATGTAGTTCTACCTTGGTCAAGTCTCAGCTTAAGGATTTAAAATTCTTTGGGGAAGAACTTTATTTTAGCCTCGAAGAGTTTAATCTGTCTTCAGCTGCCACATATTGGTGAGAAACGGAGTAACTGACATTATCACAGTTATTATTTTAAGATGGAGTAGCTTATAATTTAATGAAAATGGCATGGTACCTGAAACAGAGATGTCAGTAGTCTGGCTGAATTACAACTTTAAATGTATGCGCATCAATCCTTTTCACAGATCTTTGTCTCCAAAACCCATTTAAACACACCTCAATGAAACAAAGTTAACAAGGGGTTAAGAGGGGACTGTGGGAGGATTTTGGTGGTGAGGAAATAAAATAAATAAAGCTGGAGAGAAGAATTCAAATGTGATGGTTTTATTTCAGAATAGGGGGGAATTGATAATGGCAGAGAGTGAGGAGACAGTGGAGAGGAATGGAAAGCACTGGCAGAAGGGAAGGGGCTGAGGGGACAGGGCATCTTCGAGAGTGGGAAAAAGTGGGAGTGGACGGCAAATCTGAAGCCCTCACAGCGGATCCACGTACAGGGTTTCCGTAAATGCCTCACGGGCTAGCACTGGACCAGCAGAGCTGCTTTTCCTGACAACCTGGTTTGGGGCCCTGCTGCTCTCCCTCCCTTCTAGTCTTCCTTCAAGCACCCATCACATCAGCACTCATGTGTGTCTGGCTCCCTCACTGGGATGGAAGCTGCAGGAAGGCAGGGAACGTCTCTGTCACAGGTACTGCTGTGTCGCCTATTAATTCCATGGGACTTAATACACAGTAAGTTGCCAGAAATATCTGTGAATTGAACAAGTCAGGACAGGCATAAGAACATATTTAAGATTATCTGTCCTCATTGATCAGAAATCCAATACTGAAACTGCCCTGATCTCTCTTAGCCCACCTGCTGTTCTCACTTAAATGGAGTCCTAGAATGAATTGTTGCTCAATAGTCCTCACACCTTCGTAAGATCTCATTGATATTTGGGGGTTTTCAATCTGCTTCAGATGCTATAACAGCCAAATATACCGACATCACTAAACCCAATCCGCCAGACTGTCATTCTTACTCTGATGCTATTTAGAATGTGCAATGAGCCACTGGATTCCACTTCCTAAAAACTAATTTCCCTAGAGCTTTCACTCTATTATTTCATCAATGCCCCTGAGGTCAAAGACTATGATTTCCTCTCTCCTGAACAGTACAATGTCTCATTAAAACTTCTTCCCATAAGTCTGGGTATTTCTTTAGAAATGCGAGGAGGTTTCAAGGATCGTGAAGGACCTTCAGTTCAATATATGCTATATTTAGTGCTTTGAAAGTAACAGCACAATCAAGTTCACTAATGACCTAGAAACAATTAATTCAATATAATTCTGATTTCTTGACTGACAGAAGGTCTTTCTTAGATTAAAAAAAAGTGTTTGATCAAGCTTTTAAAAATGCACATTCTCAATTATTTTTGATATATCCCAACAATCAAATTGGATTATTACCTTTACATATGAATATGGGAAACATTGATAATTTAATAATTCTATTTTTATATTTCCTGATTCCACTTAAGAAGTGAAAGATGAGCAGTAATCATTCATTATTCTTTAACTCAACAAATATTTCTTAACAACCCCATGTTCCAGGAACTACTCTAGAAGCTGAGACTATAGCAGTGAGCTATAAAATAGACCATGACCGCCTTCCAGGGGGGAGGAGGGACAGAAAGTAAAACAAAGAAGCAAAATCTATAGACTTATTTACACTGTAATAAGTTCTAAGGAGAAAAGATTTAAAAGGAAGTGTCCTGAAGAGTTCCAGGAACAGGGATGGTGTGGATATAATTATTAAAGAGGATGAACCGGAAAGACCTCACTAAAAATATTTGAATAAAGAACAAACGATATATGGAAATAAAGCAGGGATTAATGGGAGGTTCTGGTCTGAAGTAATGGAAATTATAAAGCCCCCAAAGCAGGACTGTGCTTGGAGAGTTGGAGGAATAGGAGGAAGTCAGTGTGACTGGATCACAGCAGGAAAAGGAACTGAATCAGCTAACAACCCACAGAGTTATAACAACCCACAGGTAGTAGGCTGTTATAAGGATTTTAATTTTGATAATGATCAGAGGTCATTGAAAAGTTCTGAGCAAAGGACTGACCTGACACAATCTAGGTTCAGCAGTGCCACTCCCTGATGCGTGGAGAGCAGACTGAAGCGGGCAAAGGGGAAGCAGGGCTGCACGTCTGCAGAGATTCGTGGCAAAGGTCCACGGCCAGGACCAAGCTGGTAACAGTGGGGATGGTAAGAAATGGTCAGATTCTGGGTTATACTCTGCAAGGCAGCTGGCTGGATTGCTAACTGAACTAGATGGGGAACAGGGTGGAGAGAAACGGGGAGAAGGCAGTGATCGTTGCAAAGTCTGCCGTGAGATGGGGAAGTGCATAGGAGAAGCTTGATTTGGTCAAAAAAGAGCTAGACTTTGGTTATGAGAGAGTCAGGCTACAGATATATGGTAGACATCCAAGTGGAAATAGTAGGCAGGGAGTTCAATATTAAAGTCTCTATTCAGAGGAGAAGTCCAGGTTAGTGGTAGAAAATTGACAGTAGCCTATAGACTTTAAAGTTGTAGGATTACATGAGGTCAGGTAGGAGATATGCAGAAAAAGGACAGAAGAGTCCACTGACGAAGCTTGAGCACATCAGTGCTAAGATTCTGAGGAGCTAGGAAAGAAGCAATAAAGGAAAATGAGACTGAATAATCAAAGTAGAAAGGAAAACCAGGAGGATGAGATGCCCTGAAATCTCAGTAAAGGTAGTATTTCTTCTTTGATTGGGCTTGAGCGTCAGTGTGGAGACATACCTGCTTTGTAATTTTTATTTGGTCACAGGCTTCACATACCAATAAGCTTCCAGCTGGATGGCCATTCAATTTAGTTGCATATTTTGGAGTCAAGCAGCTGAGGAACCAGAAACAATGAAGGAAGGAAAAGGATTTCAGAAGAGCAAGACCATGGAATAGGAGGATGTGGAATTTATCTCTCCTCACAAGTACATCGAGAAAATATCTACACGTGGAGTAATTCTCACAGAGAATTAGGTATCTGAAGTCTCCTGCTTACCTAAAAGGACAAGAAAAATCCCCTTGCTATTGGGAAGAACAAAATCAAGAAAAAACATAAAAGACAAATCAAAGAAGGGACCAGCACCCTGACAGGAAGCTGAAGGTAAGGAGAGATTTCAGCACTCAGAAAGTCCCTGAAGGGTGAGGACATCAGGATACAAAGAGACCTTCAGGGGACTGAAGGGAAGGCAGCAGATAGTCTGTGGAAGCTGGACAAAGAAAGACCTGCACTCACGCTCTGTGGCATAGCCCTGCGCACCCCAGTCTGAGTCGTGTGTCTCCTGTTGCGGAGGGGGGCAGTGCTGGAGAGTGAGGTTTGGAGTGAGGACCCAGGGAAGGGACAGCTGCTGGCAGTGAAAAAGCCTGAAGGGGAAGGAGTAAGAAGCTCCACAACCAGGAAAATTGCAGAGCAGGCCTAGGACACCAAAGAAGCCAGGTATCATTGTTGAGTGGTGCACAAGAGGTGGGGCCAACCTTGCAACTCCCTTCCCCACCGCAAGCTGCAGCCTCCAGGGGCACTGGGAGTGGCACCCATCTGGGCAGGCTTGTCTGTCCCTCAAATCAAGGCCTCCTCCTCCAGCCTGAGTAGGCTCCAGAGTCCTGACCACTGCCCACGGCAAAGCCTCCTCAGGAATAAGCCCTGAGTGCCCCTTTCTGAGACGGGAATCCACCAAAGTTGGGAGGGGCCGAGTGCTGAAGCTTGGGGTTAAGCATTTATCTGGGAAAAGGGCTGCTGTTAGCTGCGTGAATACAACAAAGGGCAGGGAGTGAGGGGCTCCATGGGCCAGGAATGTCCCTAGAGGAAGTGTGGTCTGACTACAAAACGAGGCACCACTGTTGAGTGGCATTCAAGAGACAGGGCCACCACTGCCCCTGCTTGCTAGCCCCTGCCTCCACGGGCACCAGAAGGAATTTCCACCAGAGCGAGCATGCCCAAGTCTGAGGCAGCTGGCTGCCATTTGCCATCACCACAGACACTTTTGCACACAAGTTGTGGCCACCATCCCCTCTTGGGTCTGAGTAAGTATGCTCTAATCAGCTGTTGCTTTGGCCTCCCTGTCCCCTGGGTAGGGAACAGATGGCACCCAGGAAGATGTGGGGCAAAACCAAAGCTGAGCTCCAAGCGTGGTATGACTAAGGTGAAGGAATGGAAATCTCTCTGTCCACCTATACATGCCACAGATCAGATCCCTGCAATCACTTTGATAAATCTTGCACCAGTGGAAAATCTCAATAGACCGTGAGTGCTCCCACAACCGAGACCAGTCTAGCTTAGCAGCAGTGGACTTTGGGGACAAGTACATGAGGGATTTGAGAAAGGTCAGAGTCTGAGCTGGCTCCACAGTGCCCACAGCAATCCAGATACCTAGCAAGTGGTAGTGCAAGGCCTCCTGGAGAGGCAGAGGCTGGCTGCGGCTCACTATGGAGCAAGGACATCGAACGAGGAGGCCTCAGGAAAACATCACTACTATTATTCTTTCTTTGTTTCATTATGTTCAGGTGTTTTATTACTTTTTATCTTTAATTTTTTCTCTATATTTACTTTAGTTTTTTGTTGTTTTGTGTTCATTTCTTGCTTTGTTCTTTTTGTTTTTGATAATCTATATGTGTTTGCCTTAGGTTTCCTCTGCTATTTTTTAGTTTTTGTTTTGTTCATCAATTTTTTTGTTTGTTTAGTCTTTATTGATTGTTTTCATGTTTTAGTTTTTCATCCCCTTGGTTATGGGTTTTTTTTTGGTTGTTTGTTTTTCATTTTTATTTTTCTTCTTTTTCTGGTATTGATACTATTGTTGGTTTGTTTTGGTTACATGTTTGGGGTTTTTCTTTTTATCTTCTTTTCCTTTCTTTTTTCATTCATTTTTCTTTGGCTGTGCTGTGTGGCTTGTGGGCTCTTGGCTGCTTGGCCATGGGTCAGCACCTCGGAGGTGGGAGCACTAAATCCAGGGTGCTGGATCACCAGAGACTTCCTGGGTCTAGGGAATATTAACCAGCATGTCCTCTCCCAGAAGTATCCATCTCAACACCAAGACCTGGCTCCTGTCAATTGGCTGCAGGTTCCAACTGTGGCCACCTCATGCCAAACAACCAGCAAGATAGGAACACAGCCCCACCCATCAGCAAGCAGGCTGCCTGAAGCCATAGTAAGCCCAGAGACACCTCAAAATATACCATCTACCACATCCCTGACCATTAGATGGAAAAGACTTAGCGCCACCCACCAGAACATAGGCACTAGTCCCTCCCACCAGGAAGACTACACAAGCCCCTAGACCAAACTCACCCTCCAGTGGACAGAGGACAGAAGCAAGAAGAACTAAAACTCTGCAGCCTGTAGAAAAGAGACCTTAAATACAGTAAGTTAGACAGAAATGAGATGACAGAGAAATATGTTGCAGATGAAGGAGTAAGGTGAAAATGCACAAGATCAACTAAATAAAGAGGGCATAGGCAATCTACCTGAAAAAGAATTCACAGCAATGACAGTAAAGATGGTCCAAGACCTCAGACATTGAATGGAGCCACAGATCAAGAAGCTAAAAGAACTGTTTAATAAGGAACTAGGACGACTAAAGAACAATCAGTGATGAACAACACAATACTGAAATGAAAAAATAAACTAGAAGCAATCAATAACAGAGGAACAGATAAGTGAGCTAAAAGATAGCATGGTGAAAATAACCGCTGCAGAGCAGAAGAAAAAGAAACAGAAGAAACGAAGACAAAGTCAGAGACTTCTGGAAAAAGATGGTCCAAGACCTCAGACATTGAATGGAGCCACAGATCAAGAAGCTAAAAGAACTGTTTAATAAGGAACTAGGACGACTAAAGAACAATCAGTGATGAACAACACAATACTGAAATGAAAAAATAAACTAGAAGCAATCAATAACAGAGGAACAGATAAGTGAGCTAAAAGATAGCATGGTGAAAATAACCGCTGCAGAGCAGAAGAAAAAGAAACAGAAGAAACGAAGACAAAGTCAGAGACTTCTGGAAAAACATTAAAAGCGACAACATTCAAATGACAGGGGCTCCAGAAGAAGCAAAGAGAAAGGGTCTGAGAAAAGATTTGAACAGATTGTAGTCAAAAACTTCCGTAACATGGGAACTTCCAGATGTTCAAGCTGGATTTTGAAAAGGCAGAGGAACCAGAGATCAATTTGACAACATCTGCTGGATCATTGAAAAAGCAAAAAGAGCTGACTCACTGGAAAAGACCTTGATGCTGGGAAAGATTGAAGGCAGGAGAAGAGGACGACAAAGAATGAGATGGTTTGATGGCATCACGAGACAAAACATGAGTTTGAGCAAGCTCCTGGAGATGGTGATGGACAGGTAAGCCTGGCATACTGCAGTCCATGGGGTCGCAAAGAGTTGGACACAACTGAGCTACTGAACAACAACAAACATTAACACATACATGTGTAATCTACAAAAATGGTAAATGATCTTATTTGCAAAGCAAAAACAGACACAGATATAGAGATCAAACATAAGATACCAAAAGGGAATGGGAGGGTGAATGAGGAGATGGGGATCTACACACACACATGCTGCTGCTGCTGCTGCTGCTGCCAAGTCACTTCAGTCGTGTCCGACTCTGTGCGACCCCAGAGACAGCAGCACACCAGGCTCCTCGTCCCTGGGATCCTCCAGGCAAGAACACTGAAGTGGGTTGCCAGTTCCTTCTCCAATGCATGAAAATGAAAAATGAAAGTGAAGTTGCTCAGTCGTGACTTTTCACGACCCCATGGACTGCAGCCTACCAGGCTCTTCCATCCATGGGATTTTCCAGGGAAGAGTACTGGAATGGGGTGCCATTGCCTTCTCCCATATACACACGACTATATATAAAATAGATAACTAATGAGCCCACTGTATGGCACAGGGAACTCCACTGAATGTTCTTTGGAGACCTAAATGGGAAGTAAATCCATAAAAAACAGGATATATGTATTCATATGGCTGATGCATTTTGCTTTACAGCAGTAACTGACACAGAAGTGTAAAATGATAATAATCTAATTATTTTTTTAATGGTTTGACAAAAAAAGGAAATGAGGTGCCAGAAATTCTGAAATCTGCAAAATTAACCAACTCTATAAATGAGTTCACCAAAATTAAATTCTCTTAAGACTGTCATCAAATTATGTTAATAATGTTACACAATGGAAACTATTTTAATCTTTGGCTCACAGTTTTTTAAAAAAATGAATTATCTGAATTACAGTTTACTAAGAAAAATATTCTCCACTCTTGTCTCACAACACACCTGTATAAGTTAAACATACTTCCAAACAACCACATAATTTAAATAAATTGTGGCCTATATTTTAGTTTCTGCCCTGATGGAATTGACCTGACCATGGGATACACATGTTGTTCAAAGAATACTCTGTGGTTATGTTACCCTGTAGGAAAATGCTATTTTAAGATGAAAATATATAGAATTAGATATGAAGAGAATTATGCTGGAGAAAACATCTTACTTTTGAAGAAAAACTAGACCTGAATTTTATGCCCATTATAATAGTCATGCTTTGTGTTATAAGAGCAATTACAGTTTAGTTTGGTTTGGTTTTTACTAAAAACTCAAGTCAAAGATTTCTTTCAAGTGTGTAAATGATGAATGAAAGATAAAATAGAGCTACACGGGCTATATGCCAGCACTGCTTTTATTACTGAACACTATCACAGCTCAGAGCTATCACCAGATATATATTACTGCAACTATAGTTACATGTAATTCCATTTTTCTTTTTTTTAAAATGGAGTTTATAACGCCAGACACATTTATTTAACCAGAGGTATTATACATTTTAAAGCATTTTTTAAATCACACAATATTATAGACTATCAGTGAATTACTCTGACATAGGAATAATGTCCTTTTCACAGAGTGAAAATTTTAAAAGTACTAGGTGTTTTTCTGGTCTTTCACCTGGAAGGGACTTAACTTTAAATCCATAGGGCCTCAGGCCACTGTGCAGATACTCAAAATATTCAATATGTGGCTTTCAGATATTTCTAATGTTAAATATTCTCATTTCAGCCTTGCATCTGTTACGGGGATGTCATTAGTATATGGACATGTTAGGCTAGAATTTGGAGCTTAGAAATTTTGAATCTACTCCAAGGTTTCCTAGGACATATTAGAAAATATGAAATTGCCTCCCTGTTATGTTTGAATTCTGAGTGTCCCTGGTACACTCTGACTTTCCGGTTCAGAGATAAATGCTTTAAGTGGCCTCGTAAACTTTAAGGTTTCTGGGACATTCAATATCTTCCTATGACATTTTGATGAGTCTAGTGTAAATGAATCATAAGCACATGGATTAAATCCCCCATGAACCACTCAAGGCTATGAAACACCTTAGGAAACAGCAGACTCAAATATGCCTTGCTGACCCCTCAATATTTTCAGGATACTCAGTGTACATAGACTCAGCGAGTATATTCAAAACAAGATCAGTGTGACCAAAAGTGCTCATGTTTGCTTGAACTTAACTTGTCTTTCTGCCCCTTCCATCGTGATGAAGGGAACCTCATCAAACCTCCCAGTGCACCCTGCAGTCTCTGCGGCCCCAGATAATCTGACATCCTGGTTTTGCTATAGGCTTATTTTGAACATAACCCTAGGAAGTTTAAAATTCTTTGACTGCTCACCTTACACTCTCGACTAGCTAGTTAACTAGACAGAACTGAGTTTATACCAAAAGAGGATTATATTGTGAATTATTAAACTGGGTTCTCTCCTCGAAATACTTAAAGATTTATAAAATATCACCAACATTTTATGAAGTTCTTTCCTCCCGCCTGATTCCTTAAATCTATGTTCAGGGTAAAATAATTATTTATGCTTGATGCATTCAAAATCAATTGTGTATTTGAGATATGGTGAAACATCTGATGGGTATAATGATTTTATAATAGTACTTGAAAGGCCTTAGAAAGGATCTAGTTTACAGCAGTCTAATATAACTTAGTTTTTCAAATAGGGAGTTTACAATAGACTTAGTAAACTGTCACAAATGTATTCAAAATGGCCTTCCAGGGCTTAGGAAAAATGTATCTTCTATAAGTGTCCACAATCTGTCTGAACAGTAAAATCAAGCTATAAGGCCTCTAACTCCCAGTGAAAGTCAACTCTGTTTGCAAACATGCTATTTTTAAAAAATATTTTAGACTGTAATTTACAATGGAATTTAAAAAATGCAGTCATTTCCACCCATTTGATTCTTACTTTACATATAAGCCAGTTGTTTTTCCATTTTGAAGAATTTAGCACAGTACTGTGGTGTTTCAGCACTTTCTCTCCATTTCAAAAATGAGCCAAGTATCTATGTGGTCAGATCTATGACTCTTCAAACCATTAGAAAATAAAACTGTGTGATAAATATAATATAGCAATTTTCCAAATGGCAACTCATGTCAAATTAAAGGATTAGGAACTACATATAAAAAAGCTATCTCCAAGTCACCAGAGTTTCTACAATGACATAATGCACAGTAGCAGTTCTTGCAAACCATGGAATGGTCACTGGCCCTGGTCTTTTCCAATTTTATTTGTGAAAATAAACAGCTAATCTAAAATTTAATATTTTGGCAAGTTGCACACGGACTTGCTTCTGTGGTTTTTGGTATAAAGCTGCTCCCATGGAGATTACAGTTCTTTTTTCTTCCACTTAATGCATTTCAAGAGCTAAAATTAATATGGGAAAGGATTCTTGTACATATGTTAGATTGGCCAAAAAGTCCATACATGACATAGAAAAAAATCTGAATGACTTTTTTGGCCAACCCTATACATATTCTAACAAAGATAATAAAGTGTTTAACTTATCAGTGTATTATTTAGATTGAATAATATACAGCTATCCAAATTTCTTATTTCCTGTTGTTGAGGGTATAGATTGTCTCTTTATTTCTATCAACATTATGACATATATATATATACCTTTCAACATTTCTAAAAGTTTTATTTTCAATAGCTACACTTCCAACATTTCTCTCCCAAAGCAAGCTCTGGGAGATGGTGAAGGACAGGGAAGCCTGGCATGCTGCAGTCCAAGGGGTCGCAAAGAGGAGGATGCGACTTAGCAACAACGAGCAACAGTATTTCTCTGGGTAAATTGGATACAGAGAGAACTGCTATGGCTGAGGATTTACAACCATGCAGAGCACAATTTGGAAACCAGTGCTGCAGCCTGTACAATAAGAGTTATTTACTTGACACTCTTCCACAGTCACCACACTATAACATGGACTCAAGAGATGAAAAACTAGTACTGATCTGTGAATCTGACAATGATAGCACCAAGAATAAACTGAAGAGTCTGTTTAGTTAGTTACTGTTAGTTGCTCAGTTACATCCAACTCTGCCACCTTATGGACTGTATACTGCCAGGCTTCTCTGTCCGTGGGATGTCCCAGGCAAGAATACTATTATGGGTTGCCATTTTCTTTTCCAGGGGGTCTTTCTGACTGAGGAATCAAACCTGAGTCTTCTACGTCTCCTGCATTGCTGGTGGAATCTTTAGAACTCTTTACCTTCTGTGTATTAATACATTAGGTCCCAGAATTAATTATTCTTATAACTGAAAGTGATTACACCCTTCGATCAATATCTTCCCCAACCCCTAGCCTCTGTTACTCTGAGTTCAATCTTTACCTTTTTCTCTTTTTTATATTTCACATATTAGTGAGATTATGCAGTGCTTGCCTTTACTGCATCTGGCTTATTTCAGCTTAGCCTGATGTCCTCCAGGTTTATCCACGTTGTCCTGAAGACTGAAGTTAGAGAACCAATACATGGAGAAAGCCAATGACACAAGAATTACAGGTGAAAGGGTAAGTCCACTAAAGAGGAAGAGAGTAGGATTCCAGGCACAGGGGGTTCTTCCCACGGGGAAAGGGGCCCTTGAATGGGAGAAATGGAGACACAGCTGACTAGAGGAAGAAATCATGTTCGGTAGCACTGAGGCTCCCTTCAGTGAGACTAGAGACTATGACTTTGCTGTGGCACCACTGTAGGTGACTGTAATTTCCTCTGTAAATACTGGGGGTCAAAACAGGGAGACAGCCAAGTAGAGTAATCTTGACTTTGAACTTCTTATTAGGGAAGAGCAACAGTGACGGTTTTAGCAGTAGAGCAGTTGAAATATCAGACTACTGGATCTTCAGTATAATAAGAGGCATGAAAAAGAAAGGAAGATATGCTGAGGATTTGGGATGTTTAGGATTTCAAGGTTGGTTGGAGCAGTTCTAGACAATCACAAGGTTTGACATTGGCCATGGGAGTGAGTGGTCAAGGACAATGGATCTGAGGAAGGTTGATGATGAGGGGAAATGGCTATGATTCTCATTCTTGGCTGCACATTAGAATCACTTGGAGAGCTAGAAAAACTCAATACACAGGCCCAGGTGAAATTACAGTCTTTGAGGACAGGAACAAAGCACGGATATTTTTTAAATGCACAAAGGCTAAGAACCACAAAGCTCAGCTGCTGCCTGTTTTGCCTAACTGGAGTCCAAATTCACTCAAGACAGTAAATTACAAGGATATTTTTGGTTTTAGAACTCTTACTAAAGAAAACATTAAAGAAGATGAAGGAAATGGCAAAATTGCCAGCATGGAAAGCAATAAAGAATTTCAAACTCTGTTAAGTATGCGTGGTTTATATTAAAAGATAAATGGAACTAGGATTGTGCTGTCAGAATTCTTTCCTATGGGAACCTAGAAAAACATTTAAAACCCTAATTACTTTTATTCTCCTCCGAGATTTGGAGTGCAAACATATTCCTACTCTGCTTTTTAAAAGTTCAGTCAGGCCAGGCTAGAGCGATAGGCCTACAAAACACTCCCAGAATCCACACTGCAATCATTTCCTTCCTTGATTTGAGATTGTTGTCTTGGATTTAGTTTCTTAGACTGGGGTCTGTCCTTGCTAGTTTTTCAAACACCACTAAGCCCCAGCAAATTTGGAAAACTCAGCAGTGGCCACAGGACTGGAAAAAGTCAGTTTTCATTCCAATCCCAAAGAAAGGCAATGCCAAAGAATGTTCAAACTACAGCACAATTACACTCATCTCACATGCTAGCAAAGTAATACTCAAAATTCTCCAAGCCAGGCTTCAACAGTATATGAACCGTGAACTTCCAGATGTTCAAGCTGGATTCAGAAAAGGCAGAGGAACCAGAGATCAAATTGACAACATCCATTGGAACATTGAAAAAGCAAGAGAGTTCCAGAAAAACATCTACTGCTTTATTGACAACGCCAAAGCCTTTCACTGTGCAGATCACAACAAATTGTGGACAATTCTTCAAGAGATGGGAATACCAGACCACCTGACCTGCCTCTTGAGAAATCTGTATGCAGGTCAGGAAGCAACAGTTAGAGCTGGACATGGAACAACAGACTGGTTCCAAATAGGAAAAGGAGTACATCAAGGCTGTATATTGTCAACCTGCTATTTAACTTATACACAGAGTACATCTTGAGAAATGCCAGACTGGATGAAGCACAAGCTGGAGTCAAGACTGCCAGGAGAAATATCAAAAAACTCAGATATGCAGATGACACCACCCTTATGTAGAAAGCGAAGAGAAACTAAAGAGCCTCTTGATGAAAGAAAATGAAAGACGAGAGTGAAAAAGCTGGCTTAAAACTCAACATTCAGAAAACCAAGATCATGGCATCCGGTCCCATCACAATATGGCAAATAGATGGGAAAACAATGGAAACAGTGAGAAACTTTATTTTGGAGGCTCCAAAATCACTGCAGATAATGACTGCAGCCATAAAATTAAAAGATGTTTGCTCCTTGGAAGAAAAGCTGACCAACCTCAGTTCATTTCAGTTACTCAGTCATGTCTGACTCTTTGTACAGACTCTAGCACGCCAGGCCTCCTTGTCCATCATCAACTCCTGGAGTTCACCCAAACCCATGTCCATTGACTTGGGGATGCCATCCAACCATCTCATCCTCTGTCATCCCCTTCTCCTTCTGCCCTCAGTTGTTCTCAGCATCAGGGTCTTTTCAAATGAGTCAGTTCTCTGCATCAGGTGGCCTAAGTACTGGAGTTTCAGCTTGGAAGGACAGCAGTCCTTCCAACGAACACCCAGGTCTGATCTCCTTTAGGATGGACTGGTTGGATCTCCTTGCAGTCCAAGGGACTTGCAAGAGTCTTCTCCAATACCACAGTTCAAAGGCATCAATTCTTCGGTGCTCAGCTTTTTTCACAGTCCAATTCTCACATCCATATACAGCATATTAAAAAGTAGAGACATTACTTTGTCAGCAATGCCCATCTAGTCAAAGCTATGTTTTTTCCAGTAGTCATGTATGAATATGAGAGTTGGAAAGCTGAGGACTGAAGAATTGATGCTTTTGAACTGTGGTGTTGGAGAAGACTCTTGAGAGTCTCTTGGACAGCAAGGAGATCCAACCAGTCCATCCTAAAGGTGATCAGTACTGAATATTCATTGGAAGGACTGATGCTGAAGCTGAAACTCCAATACTTTGGCCACCTGATGGGAAGAACTGACTCATTGGAAAAGACCCTGATGCTAGGAAAGATTGAAGGTGGGAGGAGGAGGGGATGGCAGAGGATGAGATGGATGGATGGCATCACTAACTTGATGGACATGAATTTGAGTCAACTCTGGGAGTTGGTGATGGACTGAGAAGCCTGGCGTGCTGCAGTCCATGGAGTTGCAAAGAGTGAGACAAGACTGTGACTGAACTGAACTGAAAGCCCCAGAGACTGAAGGATAGATCAGATCCCTTTCAGTGGTTGTGGTTTAGTTTACTCTTTGTCTTATGAATAAAAGCTCAAAATTGGCAGATATTCTTAGTGATACCTGGAGAGAACACCTTCATCCATCCACTATGCAATGAATAAGAAGTCTGCTGAATTCCATCTTGGTGGCCTCAGCATCCTGGAATTATAGGTTTTCATAGATGTTCATCCAGGTGAAGGTTTTGAACACAATTAGAAACCAAATCTGTGAGGTCCATAAATGATCCTTCAGCTTATCAAAGCAGTAAAATAATGTCGGTATTCTTGGCATTGTGGCTAATTTCAGGCAGTTTTTGCTGATTAAATCTGAGTGACATTTTTACTCCCTGTTCTCTCCCCTGCGGTGACAAAGCCCTAGTACTTTACCCTAAGGGATCTAGGGTTGAAAATAATTGTGATTATAAACAAAACACTCATAATATTGCCCCTAGCAAGTCTAATTTTTAACATATCAAGAGTTCCTTGGATTCAGGTATCTAAAGGATTTTACTTGATTTTTTTCCCTACATAATAAATCAGCAAAGAATAACATATACAAAGAATAAGGTATACAAAGATGTATACCTATGGCTGATTCATGTTGATGTACAGAATATCATCACAATATTGTAATTATCCTCTAATTAAAAACTTAAAAAGAGAGAGAGTGCTAAATTAGGCTGTGTAATCCTGGAAGTCAAACTTTCAATATCTCTGTACCCAACAAGCACGCAACATTTGAGAGGTGGACACCAGCAAACGACAACTTTGACAACAAGGCACATCACTTTACAGCTGAAAATATCTACACATTGTAGTTCATATTTTCATAGATCTTATTTCCTCCATCTTCACAACAGTTAGGACAGGTAACATCTTACTGAAAAACTCAAACTTTTTGGCCAAACCAACATTAACTCTTTTAAATGAAAGTGATGAATGAATAGGTTGAAGAACAGAAGATTTTTAGGGCAGTGAAAACACTATGATACTATCCTGATGGCAATGTGTTAATATACACATATCCAAACCTACAGAAGGGACAACACCAAGAGTGATCACTAAGATAAGCCATGGATCTTGGTGATTAAAGTGTGCTGATGTAGGATCATCCGTGGTGAAAAATGTACCACTCTAGTGAGCGACGTTGATAAAGGGGCAGGCTGTGCGTGCATGGTGATGGGCACGAGGTATGCAGGAAATCTCTGTAACTCACTCTTAATTTGCTGTAAACCTAAAACTGACCTAAAAAATAATAATAAAAAGTAACCTAAGGCTTCAAAAGATAAAAGTTGGCCAAAGTTAAATCTGAAATTAACCTGCACACTAGACTCCAAGTTCAAAATCAGATATTTTAACTCAGAAGACAGAATTCCTTCTACTACATTATTTTCACACACACACACACATACAAGAATATGTGTAAATGCAGGCGTGTATATATTAAGACAAAACATACAATTCCAGGGGAAAAGTATTTGGTAGCTGTCACTAATCATGTGAGATAAATTTTAATAGATAATTAATTCTATTATAATTTACTATAGAAAGGCATGCCAGAGTTATTATTACATTAAAACAGAAAACAAGCAAAACAGAACAAAATGAATAAGAACAAAACATTCAGTTCCCATTTGACATCCCCCTCTGCCGAGACCAGTATTTTGTAGCTCATCTCCATTCAAGTTCAGATCTCAAGTTTGAAGATACTGGCTACCTTGATGTCTGGCTATGGTTATCTTCATTTTCACAATGGCTTCTCCTTGTTTTTTTCCAGACATACATCTAGACGTACACCTGCTCTCTCTCTTTCATCCAAATGGAGAGGGGTTACTCTTCATCCCTTTCCTCTCCCCTGACCCGTCGTAAGGAAGTCATGCCACAGCTGTCAAAGCCAGGTATTTGATCAGCACCACAAGACGATACATTAGAATTACTGAGGCTATTAGCCTGAGACTCACCATCAACCCAATTCTCAGTCGGCCGAAGGCCTGAGAATCTAGAAACAGAATCTGAGAATCTAGAACCTGAGAAAGTATTTTACATTGTTCCCAATACATCATTACTCCAAAGTTCTGAATGGTGTCTCAGGGTTAGTACTTATTAAATTTAGCTCATTTCCCACGATCAACACCTCTCTCCATCTTCCTGTTAAACTCCTGATCCTTTATCTCTGCTATCAATCCCTAAGATGAAAACCCCTTTGGCTTTGTTCTTACCTTATCCCATTGATATTAAGATACTACTGATGGTGAGATGCATCATCAATTTGTTAACAAGTTTTCATGAGAAAAAAAACAAAACCCTACCTTTTTAAGTGAGCACATCAATTGCATGACTCATCCTAATTTCAGAAATGCTATAATAGAAGAATACTTCAAATTGTCAAACTACAGAATGTCCTTGGTCATATCCTCATTCAGCATAGTTTTCTTCTGCTTCAGTATTTTCTGTAGCACTATATACTCTCATGTCCACTACACCTCTAGTACAGCAACATCCACTAGAATATTCTACAGTGAGAAAAATGTTCTAAAATCTCTGCTGCCCACTATGTAGAATTACCTGTGGCTATTAAACACTTGAAATGTAGCTAGTGTATCTGAGGCAATAAATATTTTAATCTTATTTTACCTGAACACGCAAATGACCGTATGTGGCTAGCGTCTGCTGTATTGGTTACCACAATTCTAGAATCTCAGAACTGGAATCCTTAAGTTCCATTAAATGGACACTATTCCTACAATTTTTAAAACGGACTTATGTTTCTCCTGTTACTGAAACTTGACAAGTAGTTAACAATCACCGGTTCTCCATTGCCTTCTGGTCTACCATTCCAACAGCTTCCTTCAGCTAACCCTATCTCCCCTTTGGAGTCTATACCATCTGCTATTTTCTAATATCTAAAACTTCTTTCAACAGTGCATAAGACTGTTATGCATGGGGCATACTTTTTCTTTCTGTCCTAGTGGGTGCTGTTGCTACCAATACAACCTTAATTATGGCAATGATTTTTTCATATTCATTTCCACCTCACTTTGGAAAGCCGAGGTCATGCAGATGGTCATCTCTAATCCTGCCTTCTAATACTCTAAGTTCTGCAGTCCCCATCCATCTCCAAGACTTGAAACAGTCACAATTTCCACCTCTAGCTAGATCTGTTATTTTCCTACTTAAACTTCCTAGCTCACTCTGAACTTTATATATACCTTTGTGAGAATAACCAGATCATAGAGCACTCATTTCTGACTTTCTATAAACCTTGATGTCCACTGCTTTCTCTGTACCTTTCAGGCTGTTAAGTACTATTATTAGAAAAAGGATTAACCATGTTCACTGGGTGTTCCATGCGCAATGCTATTTACTCTTACCAGCAGTTCAATGCCAGGAGTGGAGTTCTATTATTCAACAAAAATCATTATATTATGTTTAAGTTCACAACCTTATCTCATTTACCTTTCCGGTTATTTTCTAAATAATAATAATAATATAAAAGCTAAGATTTCTGAATATTGACAATGTGTCAATATTGTACTAGTCTAAGCATAATATATGTGTTTTTAATATTCACATATTCTATTCTATTCTACTGGCCCTGTTCTATTGGTCCTACTATTTTTGTCACTTTAGAGAGGAAGAAATATATATAAAATGGTCTCATTACAATGACAGGATAAAATCTGCTCTACGTGAACCGGCTCAACATCTCTCATCTGAAACCACTACTTGTTCTCTTTCCTTTTCTGTATTTCAGAGAAATAATGTTTCCCCTTTCCAGAGCAAAGCAAGCCATGCATTCTCTTAATTCTGCCTTTGAGGACCTTTCTCTTGATTCTATCCACATTTCATCCTTTGGCACTTTCTCCTCCTCTTCCTTTGTCACATTCATTTTCTCCCTCCTTCATATGTCCCTGTCCCTACTCAAAGTGTTTCTCCCCACTCTACCCACAAATTCTCGTGTCCAACTCTTTGCGACCCCACAGACTGTAATTTATCAGGCTCATCTGTCCATGAGATTTTCTAGGCAATAGTACTGGAATGGATTGCCGTTTCCTTCTCCAGTGGATCTTCCCAACCCAGGGATCGAACCCAGGTCTCCCGCATTGTAGACAGACGCTTTACCATCTGAGCCACCAGGGAAGTCCAAATTCTCATTTAGAAACCCCAAACCAAAAAGTGCTCTCTCAAATTAACCTGTTTGTTTTTTCCCGAGTCCCCTCCCTTTCCTTTTTCATCCCTTCAGTCCTGTGAAACAGTGGGGGAGCAATGCGGTGCAGGACAAAGCATGACCTCAGGCAGTGGCGAAGCGGGGGTCCATATGTACACTGTGGCACAGGCATATAGTAGCATTCAGCTTCAACATGCAGCAAGCTAAGTATCCAAGCAGACCGACGCACAGAGTTATGATATGGCCTCTGCTTCTGCATCCAACCCCTGGTGGCTCAGACAGAAAAGAATCTGCCTGCACCGTAGGAGACCTAGGTTTGATCCCTGAGTTGGCAAGATCCCTGGAGAAGGGAATGCCTACCCACACCAGTATTCTTGCCTGGAGAATTCCATGGACAGACAAGCCTTGGTGGGGTACAGTCCATGGGATCACAAAAGAGTTGGACATGACTGAGCGACTAATATTTTAATACTTTCACTTATAATTAAGAATTATTTCACATAACATTTCAATTATCTGGTTATTTCTTCATTTTACCTGATAGTTCATTTCTCAAATGATAAAATTCTTAGCATTCCTTCATATCCTTATAATCTTATATCTGTCTGTATCAGTTCTGATTTTTATATTTCAATTCCTAAGGTATTATTATTAGATCAAATCTGAACATGGTATTATTTATCTTATCATTTCTATATAAGGTGATGAGTCATCTCATCCCACCAATCACTCTCTTTTGTTGTTTAATTAACTGATAAGAACTGTACATCTTGGCTTATGCAGAATTCTAAGATGGTCCACTGTGGTCAGCCTTGGTGTTACTCAATGATTATATTAAGTTACACAGAAAAACGGAGAAGGTGATGGCACCCCACTCCAATACTCTTGCCTGGAAAATCTCATGGGCGGAGGAGCCTGGTAGGCTGCAGTCCATGGGGTTGCAAAGAGCTGGACGCGACTGAGTGACTTCACTTTCACTCTTCACTTTCATGCACTGGAGAAGGAAATGGCAACCCACTCCAGTGTTCTTGCCTGGAGAATCCCAGGAACGGGGGAGCCTGGTGGGCAGCCGTCTATGGGGTCGCACAGAGTCGGACACAACTGAAGCGACTTAGCAGCAGCACACAGAAAAAAGAATTTTTGTAGCTATAATTAAGGTTATTAATCAGTAGACATTATGATAGAGAAACATCCCAGTGTGTCTAGTCTTATGAGTTCTTTCAACGTGATAGAGTTTTGGGGGGTATAAGACATATAGGAAGTCAGAGAGATTAGAAATGTGTGAAAGTTTCAATAGGAAAGAGGTTCTCCAATGCTGAGGTGGAGATAACCAACAGGGAAAGAACCTGAGATGACCCCTAGGAGGCCAGAGAATCTCCAGCCAACAGCCAGCAAGAAAATGGGGACTTCAATCCTACAACTACAAGGAACTGAATTTTTCCAATGACATGATTGAGTCTGCAAGATGGAACTGAGCTCCAGATAAGAAAAGGTGGCCAACACCTTGATTTCAATCTTGTGGGACTGAGCACATAGCGTGGCCTTGCCAAGCTGTATATCTGAGCTAAGAACTGTGAAAGTGAAAGTGTTAGTCACTCAGTCATGTCCAACTCTTTGAGATCCCATGGACTGTACCCCAACAGGCTCTTTCCCATAAAATTCTCCAGGCAAGAATACTGGTGTGGGTTGCCATGACCTTCTAGAGGCGATCTTCCCAACCCAAGGACTGAACCTGGGTCTCCCGCATTGCGGTCAGATTCTTTACTATCTGAGCCAAAAAGAAAGAAAGAAATGGGTGTTGTTTTAAGCTGCTAAGTTTATGGTAATTTGTTAAGCAGCAAAGTAAAACACAGTCAAAAGCATCTGGATAAATTGTCACTGAATCTTTTATATCTGTAGATAAGAGGAAGGAGTATTACAGACTTTTGAAACATTAATTTGCAAATTTTCTTTTAAAATAAAGTCTCAATTCAGTTTTTTAACTCAATTAAGTTAAAAAATAAAGGGACTTTGCCAAAAGTCTATTTCAAAAAACCAGTTAGACTGCCATATTAGTCAGAGATTCCTTAGAACATTTCAAAATAAGGTAATTTATTTAACTAATGGCTAGTGTCCTTATTTGTATTAAAATAATGTTTGCTGAATTCCATAAAGTCAGAGATGGAGTCTTAAGTATTCAACGGGATGCCTTTTCCATATCTCAAACACTCAATTAAATATCTATTAGAAATTTGGGCAAAACAAATTGGTAATAGGGAATCATGGATTTGTTATTAAATGGCTGATAAGTTATAGGGCAAATGGGTAACTTAACTAACTTTTTAATTTGGAGATTCTGATTATATAAATTTTGGTGAAACAAACTCAAAGTTTGTTTTGCAAACACAGAAACAAAATGTTTATAAAAACCTGAACTAAAATAAAAACACAATGAAAATGTTAGTATTTTGATGATGAAAAATAAGCATTAGTTTGTTTAGCTTTCATTGGTAAAAACATATTAAGAACCAAATCATGTCACAAGTCATTTGCAGCATGAGAATAGAGTCAATATTTTGATTAAATAAATTAAGGTAATAACCTTAATGAGCAGTGAACTGAAATACCAAAATGTAGTGATGAATGAAGGCATTCTGAGAGTCTGTGAAAGTATAAACTTGTATTGCTTCCTGTCCCTAAAACACAAATCTAATATTTTCCAACTTTGCTTTTTCTTACTTTCACAATCCACAAATGGTAAAGCTTCTGCTTCTTTTGAAAAACAGTCCAACAGGCCCATGATGAAGTTTTGTATTTTGCATTTAATTTTTTACATTTCCTCTATTCAGTTGCTTGAGAATACTCTGCTCCACAACCACATTTGGGTAATAAACATAATAAACCGTATGTACTAATGGTCTAGGTCTAGCTCTTCCAGTAGTATTTTTCATTCTTTAGGGTAAATATGCCTGGCTCACTTGAGGTAAACAACGTTTCTCATCAATCAGTTAATTAAACTCAATTGTGATTAACCTGGTCAGATCAACACCCTTAGAGTAGGGAATATCTATCCTGAGACCACCAATTCCTTTCAGAAAGTCACCAAGCAGGTGATATGGGTATTTTGCTATTGTTCAAATGAGGATTAAAATGACAAAAAAAGAGGTGATTTTAAAAATCTAGGATTTATTTTTCCAAATAGGAGCATATTCTAAGTTCACTGTTACATACATTTATTATTTTATCATTACCTAGGTATTGCATTTTACATAAGCAATATATTTTCTGTAATGTTCTAATTACATTTTTTCATTAGTTTTGCCTTCCGCTCCACTCCGTCTTTTTCCTTTAACAGGTAGCATCACTGAGTCCATCACTAAGAAGTACAAAGTCTGGGATTTCAGAAATGGATCTGAAAGTGTGCTATTGCCGTGAAGATGAGACAAATTTCTATATGAAGCGAAAACAGTTTTCATAAAACTTTTGAGTCTAGGTTGTTACTCATATCAGAGGCTGAACAAGGGCTGAGAGAAGAACTGAGCCCACACGCAGACACCTGCTGGCGCCTTGCGAGCCACACCTGTACATCCATTTGCTCGTTAAGCAAAGAAATAGCTCCATTCTGTGTCCTTAAAGATTGTGTTTCTCAAAGAGCTATTTGTAAGTTTGTAAAACAGAATCTGTAGATTAATCATCTACACCTACCTCTTACTCATCCGAATAGCAAAGAGGAACAGAATGAAAATTAAAAATTGCTGCTGCAGAATCCACAGCAATTATGTTAATGCGATTCTCAACACAATCCCTTTAGAGCTTTTTAAAACTTCACATTATGGTTTTAATTTAATAACTGAAGCAAAGAATGTGTGCAAGATACCTGTACCATAAGGAAGAAAAAGACAAGAGATATAAGAGAGCTGGTATGCAGGGTAATGTGGTCGGAGTCTATCAGGCGGCACTGGCTCAGTACTGTGTTTTCTCTGACACCCTCATCTACGCACCCACGTAGATGGTTCTCTCTCCAGGTCCAGCAATGTCCAACAGCATCCTCTGCAATAATGAAGGTATTCTATATCTGCACTGCCCATTAGATGCAACTGAGTATTTAAATCTATTAAAACAAAACTTAAAACTGTTTCCTTCACATGTGGTTCGTGACTACTGATTTGCATCGAGACTGACCCTCTGTTTAAGATAGTTCTAGCACTTATCATTTTATTGGTGCTAGATCTTGAGCCAGAAAACCTATCTTTTTTTCTACAAATATTTATTGGAGGACTATTCTGTACCAGGCACATGGTGGGGCCCAGGATAGAATGATTCATAAAGCAGTCTAGTGCATGAGAGAGAAAAAATATAAGAAAATAATTACATGATTACTTTTATTATATATATTTATACATTTTATTTGGGCTTCCCTGGTGGCTCAGATGCTAAAGAATCTGCCTGCAATACAGGAGACCCAAGTTTGATTCCTGGATTAGGAAGATCCCTTGGAGAAGGGAATGGCTATGCACTCCAGTATTCTGGCCTGAAGAATTCCATGGACAGAGGAGACTGGCGGGCTATAGTCCAGGAGGTCACAAAGAGTGGGGCACAAGTGAGTGACTAACACTTTCACTTTCATACACTTATTTAGGGCAAGGAAATGAGTGTGTTGAGAAGGGATAGAAGCATTTTTAGAAGAAGTGGTCAAACACGATTTCTCTGAAAAAAGCAACCTTTGAACAGTGTAATGGGTTGAAATGCAGATGTTGATGTCCTCACCCTCCATCCAGTATTTTAGAATGTGACTTTATTTGGAATTAGGATGGTTGCAGATATTAATTAGTTAAGATGAGGTCACACTGGAGGGTGGTGGGCCCTAATCCTTCATGACTGGTGTCCTTATAAAAAAGAAAAATATGGACACAGAACCACATACAAAGGAAAGACAAAAAGAAAGGGCAAACACCCTCCACTGGCCAGAAAGGGGCCTTAAACAGACCTCCCCACACAGTGTTCAGAAGGAACCAACCTGCCAACACCTCCATCTCAGACTTCTTGCTTCCAAGAAGTCTGAGAATGAATTTCTATTGTTTCAACCACCCGGTCTGTACTTTTTGTTATAGCCGCCCTAGCAAACTAATACAAGTGGACTTGGATGGACAAGCTGTATAAATGGGGCATGTCCTTTAATCCTCAAAGCTTTCCTATGGGTCAGGCATCAGAGCCCTCATTCAACAGATGAGTATTTTAAGGTTAAAGAGATTAAGAAACTGGCCTGAGGAAATTGTGCTGTTCTGTGGCAGAGTCTAGACAGAAATCTGAGTAGGCCTTACTGCTACACCTGAATGTTGTCTTCTTGATATTACTCTTTGACTGCTGGGCTGTATCTTTTTCTGATTCCACAAATAGCTGCTTCAACACGAGCTAAAAAATTAATACTGTATGTTAATAACAGTACCATATACAGTAATGGCTAATATAGTGTTTTGCTTAAAATATAATTTTAAAATTAGCAGAAATGTCTTATTTGGCTTTTTGTTTAAAACAAATTCTACTTTTAATTGTCTTAATAATATATAAATCTTGGCCTCTGGATTGTTTATATAGCTATACCTATCCATCTATTATATATATATACATACATACATAAACATATAGTACATGTTTAGGCTACTGAATGATATTTTAGGTAAGATTAAGCTGTGTTATGTAAATGCACAATTTTCTTCTCTTAGTCTTTTCCCCCACCACTTTCTCTCATCTTTCATGTGTACAAGTTGATACTCTTTTTTTACTTGCTTCAGAAGACAACAAATTGTTCAAAGTCTTATTTCAATGAGGACAGATAATTCCCTTGCTAATGGGTAAGTATGCATGTTCACAGACCCTCACCTTTGTCAGAAAAGCTCTGATGTTCTCTTCAATCTTGGCCTCTGGATTGTTTATATAGCTATACCTATCCATCTATTATATATATATACATACATACATAAACATATAGTACATGTTTAGGCTACTGAATGATATTTTAGGTAAGATTAAGCTGTGTTATGTAAATGCACAATTTTCTTCTCTTAGTCTTTTCCCCCACCACTTTCTCTCATCTTTCATGTGTACAAGTTGATACTCTTTTTTTACTTGCTTCAGAAGACAACAAATTGTTCAAAGTCTTATTTCAATGAGGACAGATAATTCCCTTGCTAATGGGTAAGTATGCATGTTCACAGACCCTCACCTTTGTCAGAAAAGCTCTGATGTTCTCTTCTGGAGAGTATGTAAAGTCCACTTCTGAAAATATAAGTTCAACACTTGCTCTCCTTTGAATGGATCGCAGAGAGCTCTTATGAGAAGATAGTCTATGATTTGGTGTGCTCAGTTGATGAAAAGAAACCATTTCAGTGGGCAGACATATTTATCCAAATGAAAAAGGCTTTTTAGAAATGTTCTAAATATGGCCTGACTTTAATCAAGCAATGCCATCTGTTCCGTAAGTGGCAAGGTCGCAACTTTTATAATAGGAATAGCATCCAGTGCCAGAAATGAACATACAGAGATACAACTGCTGCCTGTACTAAATACTCCTCCATATATTCTAGGATGTAGATACAGATGCAGGTATAGATTAGATACAGATAGATATATCCATTAGCTTCAGTATGACCTTCAGAGGAACTATTGTACCTTGTTCTGCTTTACAAAGACAAAGAAGTCTTGCTACTGACCTGTTGTGGAACCTTTGCTAAGTCATTAAATTTTCTTAAGATTCATTTAGTTTCTCTGTGTCACGCTTATGGTAAGGATAAAAGGAGATCACATTTGTGACGGTACTTTGTGAACTATACAGTAAAGTACAACCAAAAGGCATAATTTTTACTATCTGCAAATGTGGTTCTTAGAGATTTAAAAAATGATTTTAAAATACCTTTTGAGTACCAAACAGACTGTCAACCACTTTGCCTGGTTATCATTATCTCATAATTACATGACCAGTTATGTACTATGGCTATTGTCATTTTGCAGAGAAGTAAACAAGTACTTAAATGGTTTAGGTAAGTTGCCTAAAGTTATCCAGCTAGTTGATGCTAGAAAGTGGGTTTGAGCCCAGACTGACTGCACCCCATAGTCTATTTTCTTAATCACAATCTCTCTCAATTCACCGTATCCCCTTAAAAAAAGAGAGACAGTTTTGAGGTTATTGTTTTGTTTACTATTGATACAATATTTTACTTTTGCTTTTGGACAAAAGATGATAAGAAACACTGGTAATTTTTAAAATTCTAAAGCAAAACTAATAAAGTTTCAGTTATACATGTACATATATATGTATATACACATCTATTTGTGAAAGAAAGAATCAATATTTATGTTCAAAGTCCTAAATACTATTTACCATGGAGTATTTCACAATCATATTCTTTTATACATTTCAAAGACCTTTCTTTCATATATGGATAGAAACCATGGAGATATTAAAAAATGCCAATATTAACTATTTAGTTGTCATTTTTTCAGAATCCTCCATTAATCTTTGTGTGCAGATATTTACCCCAATAAATAGTTATACTACTTAATCCATTACTCATACCTGTTATAATTCATTATATAAAAGAGGAATGGTGGGGGCAGGTGGAAAACAACATAGTAAGTGAAGAGATCTAAGAAGAAATTAAGCTTTAATAA
>SJYC01138118.1:0-38182 GCA_006408675.1 Madoqua kirkii | reverse complement strand
AATATTGAATAATAATGTAATCTGTCTGATGTGTGCTTGGTTATATTTTGATGTTTATAACTATTAATATTTTTCTGAGCAAATAAACTATTTCACTATATGTTCAATCTCTCATAATACCTTATAAAACTTCTTAAATAATGACATCTATAAAATAGGAGGATCTATTTATAAATTGATTGCATTTTCAGTGTCCTTTCTGGCAATACACTCCTAGGCAACTGCTATGGAGACAGAGAGTATCAAAATATATGGCAGAAATTTGAACCATATCAAGGCAGAAGGGCCTGACAAAGGTTAGCAGGATAACCTAACATTCAGCTCTGTTATTTTTCTTTAGCTCATCTCATCTCAATACATATACAGAAAATATCTTCTCTTTTTCCACCAAGTTAAAAGACAAATGTCATGTGATATCACTTCTATGTGGAACTATAAAAAAAATATATATATATATACAAATGAACGTATTTACAAAACAGAAATAGACTCACAGACATAGAAAACAAACTTACGGTTACCAAGTGAAAAGGTGGGAGGTTAATTAGGAACTGGGTATCAACAGATACACCTTACTATAATAAAACAGACAACAAGGACCTACTAAAGCATGGAACTGTATTCAATATTTTAGAATAACCTAAGACAGAAAAGAATCTGAAAAAGAATATATATGTAAATGAATCACTTTGCTGTACATCTGAAACACTGCAAATCAATCACACTTCAATAAAAACAAAAAAACAAATGTAGAGCTTTGTTTTAAAATAAAAGCCGAAGTAATCAGTGGTTGCCTGTTTTTTTAAGCATTTCCTTCATTCTGATATACTTTAGAAACAGTCATAAAATTGACAAAAAATTGTAGAGTCAATGAAAATTCTGATGCTAATACCAACATGTGGTTTTATGTTTTGTTCATTCAATAATTTCCCAAGGATAGACATTTATGTATATGATATACAAAAATGTGCATGTATATAATTATAGCACAGAATCTGACATATGCATTTTATCCTCTAATACACTACAAAATTTAATAATCTTCATTTATTAACATTTTTGTGACAGTCAATAGATATTTCATGCCACATAGCTTGGCTCTTATTTTGACCCAGTCAAACATACAACACAACTAAATCTGTGACTGTCCAAGGAGCTATGTATTAACATATCTATTTTGACAGATTCAAATCATTTAATATCTTGGTAAGTATAAATTGTTTAATAAGAGCTTTTACTGGTATTATTTTGTTTTAAATTTGAGAAGTTAACAATTCATGAATAGCATCATCTTTTGCATTTAAGAATTCAGATTTTATCTACTATTCATTGAGATCTATAGAAGGACTTTAAATAGTTTCATTTTAAAAGATATCCCTGCTGGCATAGAGCTATAGTCTCCAAAGATGCACATGTTAGAGGGTAGTCAAGCCATCCACGGGGTATGAGAAAAAAATATAAAATTGTGTCTGTGTGCACGCATGGAAACCCTATTCACTTTTGCTTTAGTCTTTTTTAACTTTACATATTCAATTCAGTTGCTCAGTTGTATCTCTTTGTGACTCCATGAATCGCAGCACGCCAGACCTCCCTGTCCATCACTAACTCCCAGAATTCACTCAAACTAGTATATAGTTTCATTTTAAAAGATATCCTTGCTGGCATGGAGCTATAGTCTCCAAAGATGCACATGTTAGAGGGTAGTCAAGCCATCCACAGGGTATGAGAAAAAATATAAAACTGTGTCTGTGTGCACGCATGGAAACCCTATTCACTTTTGCTTTAGTCTTTTTTAACTTTACATATTCAATTCAGTTGCTCAGTTGTATCTCTTTGTGACTCCATGAATCGCAGCACGCCAGACCTCCCTGTCCATCACTAACTCCCAGAATTCACTCAAACTCACGTCCATTGAGTCGGTGATACCATCCAGCCATCTCATCCTCTGTCATCCCCTTCTCCTCCTGCCCCCAGTGCCTCCCAGCATCAAAGTCTTTTCCAATGAGTCAACTCTTCGCATGAGATGGCCAAAGTACTGGAGTTTCAGCTTTAGCATCATTTCTTCCAAAGAACACCCAGGACTGATCTTCAGAATGGACTGGTTTGATCTGTTTTCAGTCCAAGGGACTCTCAAGAGTCTTCTCCAACACCACAATTCAAAAGCATCAATTCTTCGGTGCTCAGCTTTCTTCACAGTCCAACTCTCACATCCATACATGACCACAGGAAAAACCACAGCCTTGACTAGACGGACCTTTAGATGTGTATAAGAGACAGACTCAGAGCTTCTCTCAAGCTTCCTTATCCACCAAAGCCCTTCAGCAATATTTCTTTAAACATCCAAGCCCATGAGCCCACCACCTTATCACATTCTTTACATGCTTACAGACGGGTTTCTGGGGGGAAAGATTTAAAACAGTTAAGGCCTCAGGCAAAAGGGCTTGGGAGTTACCAATCCCTCCCCTCAACAGACTCAACCCTTCCCTTGATTAAAACTCAACTGTCTTCCACAGATCATCACACAACCAATACCAGATCAAGATGTTTAAAAACTAGTATAAATGAATCAGAAGCATGAAATCAGTCAGGGGTCTGATAAATAAGAAAAAAGATGGTGTCCTGAACCAAGACACAAGGAACAGAGAAGAGGAGGGAGACCTATCCACATTTATGTGATAAAAATGGCAATAACTGACTAAATGTGAAGAGAGGAGGGGAAAAGGAAGGTGAGTCTAGGGTACATGTTATATCGTTTGCTGGTGCTCAGACTCAGGGAGAAACTTATAAAATGATGATATGGACTTGGGAATCAGAAACAAAGATCTTTTGGTAAAACGTTTGAGAGAAACTGTGGTAGAGAGGGAAAAGACGAAAGGAAAATGACGGTGAACTCCATACTCATTCCTGCCCTAACTCAACCGTAATGGTTCAGTTTTATCCATTTTTCTATATTGGAGCTTGGTGTGCAGGGTTTGGTACCCAATATTGAGAAATCAATATTTAAGGGCATTTTAAAACATGTAAAATATAAATTGTAACTATAAATGAAGATTTATGCTTTATTTAAAAATTTAAGCTGAAGGAATCAAGGTTTACCTATGTTTAAAAGTATTTCCTTCATTCTGATGTATTTTAGGAATAGTCATAATGTTGACAAGAAATGGGTAGAGCTGATGAAAGTTCAGATGCCAATAACAACATTTTATTCTGTTACAGCTAACTCTATATTTCAGATAAATAATTTTTGAAAATGGTAAACAAAGTTATATCAGACTAAAATGAACATATTCTCATTACCATTATCTTAGATACTGTCAATTTCCTGTGGACAAAAATTTTTGGAATGCCATCTCATCTCGAAATGATACCCAATATTAGTTATTAATGCCTACGGAAACACATGATTGTGCAGTCATGCACCTAATCACCAATATAAGGTAACTTTTCATTATCATGATCTCTTGCTTCTCTTCCCCCTAAAATTGGATCTAATATACCATAGAAATAAAGTTGAAATGTAAACAAAGGAATGTCACTGGTGGTTTTCCCAGAGTCTTCCTAGAGTGATGGGAGTAAATATTCCATGGTAGAAATGTCAGTCTGTAACTTGAGCTCCCTCCGGGTATTCTGGCAAACAAAGTAACTATGACGTTGTGAACGATGCTAGATGCTAATGGACAGACTTCTCCACATTATGCTAGGACACTTGCTCTACCTTGCGATGTTCCAAGCACTGTTACTGGTGCAGACATTCTAAACAGAACTCCAAGTTGATGGAGTAATTATCATACTCTCTTGTGAATATACTTTTTCTGCCTTAGGTCACTGAATTTCTTACTTTCCTCAACATAAAATTCCAACCCAAAGAGAAATGTTATACAACTAAGAAAAAAGACATGAATAACATTACATTCAAAAGAATTCCTCCTTAGACCCTCTAGCAAAGTCTTATGATTGGATAGTTTGAAATATTGCCTAGGTACAGAAGTACACAATTATTGCAGCAGATTAGATTATTGTATTTAATGTGAAGATCATCTGAAATGACCTAACTTACTATAAATGCCAAAAAGACTAATTCTCTTAATATTTGCTGGATTCTTTAATGAGCCTTTTCCAAAAAATAACAGTAACAACAACAAAAATCTCCAAAAACATTCCTTTACAAATAAGAAAAAGGAATCCTATATAGTTACTTACAATTTATTAAACATAATTCCAATCTTTTGGATTTTTTTCAATGAGCAATAAAGGGTCTCTGACTAAACAGATTTTTTAAAAGTAACCAAGGAGGAACCAAATAGCTCACTCACTCACTGTCTTTTTATGCAGTTACTGTGCCTTTTATTCATAGGAATGCAGAGCATGACTGTTACCAAAGAGCACTCTTGGATGGTAGATTTTTTATAAAAGTAAACAACTGAATTGTAAAAAGTCCTAGCAATGACAGAGTTCACAATCCATTGAGAATTTGTCCCCTCAACCCTCCTAATTCTTGGATTCTAAGAAGAATGAAAGTGACAGTGTATAATTAGTCTATGTTAGGGGTAAGACAGATGTTTTTGGTGTCAAAGTGAAATCTGTGTTTTGCTGTTGCTGTTGTTGATATCTGATCTCTTTTCTGCAAGATGGACCATGGTACCTTCTTCCAGATGATAGAGACTGTGTCACCGTGTATATTAAGAATGTATAAGGTAGGACCTAGGTACAATGAACATGTTTGGTTCAGACTATAGCTGAGAAAATGCCAAAATAAAAAGCAAAAACAGGGCAACTCCACGAAATGCACAATCTGAGTGAATATTACATTCCAATACAACTTCTGGTCCAATTCAAAAATTTGATTTATTAAATGTCAGCCGTTTCGCAGAACACATCACTGCCAGTTAGCCTGAGAAACTTCACTAGGCTTGTCCAGCTTCCCTGCCAAAACTTTCTGTTATGGTTCAGAAGAAAATATTTCTTTCACCAAACCTTCCTCTGGGGGCTTATTTACCGGGAGCCTTTGGCAATTTCATGAGACAAGAATACAGCTAAAGATGAAAACCTTACATTTTATATCAGTTGGCATGCTCTTGGCTTCAAATAATAGAAAACTATGACTCTGTTGGCTTTAAAAATGAGGCAGTATCACATTTCAGCCAGCAAAAAGTTTAGAGACCAGTGACTACAGGTTTGGTTACGTGGTATGATGGTAATATCCTGGGCACATCCTTTCCATGTTTCTGCTCCACATCCTCCATGTGCCAGGGTTCCGCTAGTGGCCACAAGATGACTATCATAGCACTAAGGTCATTTGCAGACATGTCAACTCACAGAATAAATGCTTGCAGTGCGCATCTGTAGTTAAAAAGCCCTCCAGCAAACTTACTTCATACCTAATGCTCCAGAATGGTGTCACTTGTCCATTACTAAAACAACCACTTTTGGGGAACAAGAGATGATTCTGATTAATGTAGATTATTCAATGTACAACTCACCGGGAGATAAGACTGCCTTCCCTGAGAACAGTGGCATCTGAGGCATTAATGTCTTTGGCAAAAGAAGAGACAAAATAGATCGCAGAGAGGCAACCACTGGTGCTTGCTACATTTAGAAGAGTTATAGCACTGAATGTGATTTGACAGCAAGTCCCCATCTGTGTGTGTCTAATTAAAAGAAAAGTGTTGGAGAGATGGGAATCACTAAAATCATCCCTCTTCTCTCATGAGATTCAAAACAGTGCCACAATTTATTAATCCGGCTGACTTTAAAGGCTGGATAGCTACTGCTTATCCCCCTTGATGAAATTCTGATAGAGTTTCCAGGACATCAAACAATTCTGGTTCTCCTCCTACTGCTTTATCTACTCAGGTTCATCTCTGTTCATTAGCTCTGCATCTACTTCCTGCTCCATTTTTGAAGATTTAACCTTAAGCCTTCTTCTCTTTCCTTTCTTAAAGTTTCTCTCAACCATTTCAATGGCTTCAAAGAGCCCAATAATACAAATGTCTTCCTAATTCATACCTCTACCCTGACCTCACTTTTAAGTCAGGAATAACTTACTTGCATCGCCTGCTAAAACTCAAATTCAACAAATCTCTCCCAGCCTCATCGTCTCTCAAGTCTTGATCTTCTGCTTTCTCTACTTCTATTCCTGCCTCCTTACTCTCCCAGTTATTCAGCCCTGAGCCCTAGAATCACCTTGGGCATCTCACTCTTTCTTAATGACCATGTTAATTTCCGAAATATGTCATAATATCTTTGAAACACCTCTACTATCTGTCCTTGAGACTTTCGATTGTTCTCAGCTTAAAGACACATTACCTCTTAGCCAGTCTAATCCACCAGTCTTGTGGTTTCTTAGACCACACACCCGGACTATGCTCCCATAAAACCACTTCAGATGGATTTTCCTACAGCATTCCATTGGCATCGCCTGCTAACTCTTTTCATCCTGTACTTGAGCTCACTGGCCACTGGCTCTTTCCCCAAATTGCCTGTTTCTGGCCTTTGCCCAGTGTTCTCTACACTGTCTGTAATTATGCTGTCCTTACTTCTGTAGAAATCCTACCCATCCTTAAACCTTAAAGGGTTGAGAATAAGTATATCCTTAAGACTACATATGATTGACTACAGCAGTTTAAATCTCCTTGGTATTTTTAAACTGGTATTGAGCAAGCATTTGAAATTAATGAAAAATTTAAATACGATGATATGCAAAAGCCGAAGTAAAGGTTAATAGGCTATGTGTAATAGAAGAGATATCAACAACCTCTTTAATGCTATATAGTCACAGTATGCTTGTAAGACATCCTTCTGGGATTCTACTTACGTTTATCACTTTTATGGCCAATGCTGATATCTCTCTAAGAATTAATTCAGCTACTTAAAAATAGGTTACTGACGGTCTTTGACTCTTTTGGACAAAAATAGAACCAGAAACTGCTGGATATAATTAGTTAAGGTATGAAAGAAAGACACATTTGCAATATTATGATCATATGAATAATTCCCTTTATTTGAATGTAAATAGCTATTTAAATATCCCACTCCAGTACCCTTGCCTGGAAAATCCCATGGACAGAGGAGCCTGGAAGGCTACCGTCCATGAGGTCGCTGAGGGTCGGACACAACTGAGCGACTTCACTTTCACTTTTCACTTTCATGCATTGGAGAAGGAAACGGCAACCAACTCCAGTGTTCTTGCCTGGAGAATCCCAGGGACGGTGGAGCCTGGTGGGCTGCCGTCTATGGGATCACACAGAGTGGGACACAACTGAAGCAATTTAGCAGCAGCAGCAGCTATTTAAACTGGAGAAGACAATGGCAATCCACTCCAGTACTCTTGCCTGGAAAATCCCAGGGACGAGGGAGCCTGGTGGGCTGCCGTCTATGGGGTCACACAGAGTCGGACATGACTGAAGTGACACAGCAGCAGCAGCTATTTAAATATCCAATATAAATGCATAATTTAAAATAAATATTTATATAAATGTTGATTGATGAATTGCTCTTTTACTCATGCTGAAGTCACCCAACTATCCCTCAAAAAGCTGGTGTCATACTAACGTACTCCACAGAATGGTTAAATTTCAACTATTTCTGAACTGTTGCTGTGACACGCTAGGCACTATAGGATGCAGTGGGTTTGCTGAGAGTCCTGGATTAGGACACTGCCTTTCAGCACTTAGAATAGTTCATGAAAATTTTCTTTTTTTATTTTATTATTTTGTTTTTACTTTATTTTACTTTATAATACCGTATTGGTTTTGCCATACATTGACATGAATCCGCCTCGGGTGTATACGAGCTCCCAATCCTGAATCCCCCTCCCACTTCCCACCCCATATCATCTCTCTAGACCATCCCCGTGCACCTGCCCCAAGCATCCTGTATCCTGTATCGAACATAGGCTGGCGCTTCGTTTCTTACATGATAGTATACATGTTTCAATGCCATTCTCCCAAATCATACCACCTTCTCCCTCTAAGACCACAGTTTTCATTCGATATTTTGAAGTCATAATATGGACCATAAGAATTCTCTTTTTTTCCTGTGTAAAAATGTTTTCACCAGTTACAGACCCTTCTCACAGTCTCAGAATTTTTTTTTATCCATTTTCATCCTCTTTTAGTTATGTGAAATAATGTGAAAACATTAAATAATTTTAAGTCTGTATCTGTATTTTACCAGTCAGTGCCACATTTAAGACACAGTATTCTGGGGATCACCTTGTTCAAATCCTTCATTTTAAAGAAACAGATCCACAACACTGCATACTGTCCATTCCCTAAGTGATCCTCAAGTTCAGCTCTCACATTATGCAAAATTAATCTGTGCCCCACTTTGTCAGCTCTACAGCACTGCACTCCCATCAACAAACGCAGAAAAGGCAGTGGCAAGTTGATGGAAAATAGTGCAGCATTATGGTAAAGAATACAGAGCAGACTACCTGCTTCTCCATTTTCTCACTGAAAAATTGGAAATAACAATCATGCATTTTAACTTGAGTTTCCGTGAAAATTATGTAGGCTAACGTACACAAAATATTTAGAGAGTACTTGACATATAAATACCTACGGTCAGCTATTACTATAGTTTCTGTTGTTACTACAGGATTCCATTATCTTAATGTATGTGATGAGCATATACTAATTCTGGAATTGTGAAGAGAGGCAATAAAGAAAATGGAAGGCAAAACCCTTCTATATCAGGTGTTTATATTTTTGAGTCAATCACTGCAATCATCAGCACAGCTCTCTTAGTTACTATTCCAAGGAAAATCTTAAAGTACAGACACCCAACATATACCCACACAGTTTCAACATACATTTCCATGTGCAAAGTGTTTCTGAAGATAGGGCAGAAGCGAAGTATGAGCTCTGGCTATTAGCCTGGGCAATTGCAGCAGAGTTAAGTATGATCAGTGATCCTGTTGTAGTGATAATTACCTTGTAGAATGACCACTCTAAGAGGCAATGTATAAATTGAAGTCAGGTTCTCACCCTGGTTAAAGCTAACAGCACAGCCTTGACCACTCTCCTCTGAGCTGGAGGATCAAAGGAAAAAATTATCAAAGATCCAAACAGAAATCAGACAGACAGATCACCATGTGAAAGAGCAATACTCCTCTACCTCACAAAAGGATAACTCCTGTTTGGCTGGAAAGATGAATGGTAGGCGATGAAAATATAAAATGGAATATAGGGGTTAACAAAGACAACAACCATGATAATTATGTATCTTTCCAAACAATAAAGAGAAATCAAATACTGGTTTATTGTTCTGCTGTTAAAAAAATTAGTCTTTCACATTAAAAGCATTACCCGTGGAATATTCAGCAAGTGCTGAAATTCCTTGCCCCTAGATACTTTCCATTTTAGTTAAAATTTTTAATTCTAAGAAAACTTGCATAGAAGTATAGAACTCGTAAACTTGGGATCCTTAAAACATTGCCGAGTTCCATACTTCTCTAGGACACTCTTGGAGAGAAAATGTTTCACATATTCATAAACTCTTCCTAAATCTTGAAAGTCTGTAGGCCAAAAGGCAAAGCTGGAGCCCAAGTGGAGACACAGCCTCATTTCTGCCAACAACATCATGCCTGGCCAGGCCTGAAACGTTTGCCAAGACCACACAGAGACTAGATGGTAAGCTGGATTGAGAATTCTTTTCCCAACTGGAAGCCATTCTGAACTCCTGCCTAAAGTTGGAGAAAATGAAGAGGGGCCAAAACCAGAAACCATTAAGGCTCAAAGATAATTATTATGGAAAACCAACAAGCATTTACCTAATGACTCCCCAGAGCCACTCCTAAAAGAAGGAATGAAAAGGAAATGTTTACACCACCCACAACACAAAGATTCAATGCAGTCAATGAACCAAAGAAGAAAAATCCAGCTCTGAAACTTGATAATAACACAATATTACTCCCTTCAAATTTCTGAGTAGTTAGCTACATTAAATAATATAGCCAAATATATAATATTTTTTTGCATATGTGCTTAAAATACCAACACCAAATTAAAATCACCACTCTGAAAAACACTGTATGAAATCAGTAATTCTTTCTGCATAATCTATTTTAAAAGTTATTACTGCAGATTTTTTTGTCTTTAAACCACAAAGGGAACTGTTCAATAGGATGTAATACAAAGAAATCCAGGATGCATCACAACTTAATTTCTCTAGGATGTAAATGAAAGGGTCACATGAGATGTTTAAAAACTGTAAAAAAAAAAAAAATCCTTCTAGATCTAAAGTTCTACAAAATAGTTATTTTTTCATGTGCCAAAAGAGAAAGCAAAGGATTTTTAATATTCTGAGCTAGAACTACTCACCTTTCCAAACTATACCATTGAGACTATATATTTATTGACAGATAGTTTAGAAATCATAACATGAAAATGTATCACAAACGTACTGTAATTTGGTTCACTGATATCTGAAGTACATGAAATGGCTACAGCCAAATTTTCTCTAAAATAAGGGTATTAAAATGATTTCCTCTGAATCCTTTTTACTCAATTTTCTAAAAGTCTACAATTTTACAGATACGAATAGTACTTCTTACAGAAACGTCTTCTACTCCATTTTAACAAGTATACATCTTTGCTCAGGAAGGTGAAGTGGACACTTTAGATACATTGCCGTGCTCTGAGGGGAGGGGTCTGGCAAGGCCTTTGGGGATGGGACAGTAAATAGCCCATGACTGTTTGCCTATGACTGTGCAGAAGACAATCTCTCTTTTAGTTGTTTTGCAGAAAATGACTATGTACACTTTACAATATTTTCCAGTATTTCTATTCTTTAATACATGGCTCACTGACTAGGATCCAGTTTCCCAAGCAAGAACAAGATGTTTCCTTGTTTCTGATGAGTTTTTGGAAAGTAAAGCAGACCTCCTAAATTACCTCATAAAGGCATACTTTATGTTCTTCCCAAGTAGTGATTATTTCCTTGATACTGTTTACAAACCCAATCATTACCCCCCTTTTGGAATACAAAGTAACACATGCTACCTGTTTCTTTTGATGATTTTAATAAATTAAAACCCTATGGGACGTATACAACAGTCTCATCTCTTCTAGGCTTCTCTGTGAACTGCACTTGGAAATTCCCGAGCAGCTTAACTCTATGGGGGAGCAGGATGCCATCTAGTGATCAGACAAGAAATCACATCTGTGAATTTTGTCACTGAACTAGGTATTGACAATGAAGATCTGAACTACTGACAAGAACTGAAAGAAGAGAGATACAGTAGAAATTCCTTGGGCAGGAACTTCACCTAGTTATTTGCTACATATGCCATCCTGGGTAGTCATTACTTTTAAAATCTGAGTTATAATAATGTTCCTGCTATGTGTGTGTTAGTTACAAACTCTGACAGTGAAAGAAAGGGAAGCCGGGCATGCTACAGTCCACGGGGGTCCCAAAGAGGCAAACACGACTTAGTGACTAAACAACAATGGTAGCAATATTAACATGGTATTTCCAGTCTCTTAAGGTCACTTGCTTTCTTTAGGGTCACTTTTTAACTTCAACCTACGACTGTTACAGTCATGAAGTGAAGTGTTAGTCTCTCAGTTAAGTCCAACTCTTTGTGATCTCATGGATTGTAACCCACCAGGCTCCTCTGTCCATGGAATTCTTTTCTCCAGGAAAGAATACGGGAGTGGGTAGCCATTCCCTTCTCCAGGGGATCTTCTGACCCAGGGATTGAACCTGGTCCCCTGCATTATAGGCAGATTCTTTACTGTCTGAGCCACCAGGGAAGCCCCAATTATAGTCAAATAGTTTCCAAAAGAAATGTCTTTATGTGGAACATTGCCCTCAAAGCTCAGACCCAAGGTAGCAGCAGGACCTTGTTGTGGTCTTGGCCCCTTGGAACTGGTTTTGCATCTTTCCAGGAGAGCCTCAGATTCTTTCAGGTTGTATCACCCCTGAGTTAGCATATCCCAGGCTCGCAGACTCAACAAAGCAAGGTGAGAGTCAGCTGGGCACAGAGGGGGAGTTCCGTTTGGCATGGGCTGTAAACCTGCAGAACTGACAAAGCCCCTGCTTCCGCACCCCCTCCTCAGGCTCCTGCAAGCATATCCCCCAGCCCTGTATCCCTCCCTGTTCTACACTGGGGACAGCAGGATTTTCTCCCCATCTTCTCCTTCCGTCATTATCCCCGCCCGCTCCTTGAAAGGTTCTCCCCACCGTGACACTGAACAACCTCTGTCCCTGGGGCTGGAACCATGAGAAGAAAGCTCAGCACTCCTACAGTGTTGCTGTTGAAGATAACTTTTATTAACTGAATTATTATGTTTTTTCCATGGGCCAAATTTTTTTTCTACTGCCCCCTTACTGATGTCACCCAGTTTTAATAAAAGAATCTTCTGGAAAAATATCAATGAACCATGTCTTTGATTCATTAGAAGTTAATGAGGCTTTTGAAACAGAATTTCAAACATTGCATTATAAAACATTTTTACTTAAAAATGCCTCATCTTATTGGCTTTATGTGATCCCCTGTTGGGATGCTACTAAACTGTTGAATATTTTAAGACACAGAGGAAGAACTACTCATATGACCCAGAAATCCCACTCCTGGACATATACCTGTAGAAAATTATAATTCAAAAAGATACATGCACCCCAATGTTCATTAAAGCATTATTTACAAGAGCCAGGGCATAGAAGCAACAGATGAATGGGTAAAGAAGATGTGGTACATATCTACAATGGAATACTACTCAGCCATGAAAATGAAAAAGAACTATGCAATTTGAGGAGATATGAACGGACCTAGAGACTGTCATGCAGAGTGAAGTAAGTCAGAAAGAGAAAGATAAATATTGTATAATATTGCTTACATGTGGAATTTAGAAGCATGATACAAACTTACTTACAAAACAGAGACTGAGACTCAGAAATACAGAATACATACACTGACACTGGGGGGGAGAAGATGGGTGGAATAAACTGGGAGATTGGAACTGAGATAAATACACTACTATGTATACAACAGGGAACGAATGAGAACCTACTGTACAGCACAGGGACCTCAGTGCTCTGTGGTGACCCAAATGGAAAGGAAATCCAAAAAAGAGGGGATATACGGTATACATATGGGTTTCCCGGGAGGGTCAGTGGTAAAGAATCTGCTTGCAATGCAGAAGACCCTGGTTTGATCCCCGAGTGGGAAGATCCACTGGAGGAGGGCATGGCAACCTACTCCAATACTCTTGCCTGGAGAATCCCATTGACAGAGGAACCTGGCAGGCTACCATAGGGCTGCAGAGTTGGACACAACTGAAGTGACTTAGCAATAGCAGCAGCAGCAGCATGTATACATATAGCTGACTCACTTCACTGCACAGCAGAAATTAATACAACATTGCAAAGTAACTATACCCCAAAAAATTAATCTAAAAAGAAAAGAAAAATAAAAACACAGAGGAAAAAATTAGATAAAATAAATGGTATATTATTTAAAGAATTAAATGTTACTCAACATGGAACCAAATGAGTTCCTTATTGTCAGGAAAAAGCACCTGATTCTATTTCTAGTTTAATCCTGGTGTTATATAGATATCAACAGAGTGAGGTACACACTTACCTGGGCTTGGTTAAATGCCCGTATTCTCCTGGCAGATTTTGCCCAGTCTTTCCCCTGGCAGATTTTACCCAGTCTTTCCCCTCTGAAGAGTTCTACAGAGATGAGGAACATGTCTGATACATCTTGTCATCTCTACAGGAAATTTCTTTAATCATACTCTTACTGTTCAGTGACTTCTAGGCAAATCATGGCATATATGTGTCAGCATCAAGTATATAGTATCTACACTGCACTCTATGAACTGTAACTAGGTTTTCACTAGGGGTATAATGACTTTCAGTGAGACTATTCAGATATCCCCTTTACCAAATAAATCTCTCAAAAACATTTAATCTTTCTATAGAGTAAAATTCAAACAACAGCAGGTTGGTCATTAGTAATTGTTCCATAATATTCAGTAAACTTCCCATGACACTAACACTGCTCCTCTCAAAGTGCAAAGATTGTGACAGGGTGAACAGAAACACTCTCTTGGTTTTTATGACTAATGCGTCCAGGGACCCTTACAGCTCAGCCATGCCACTGTCAATCATAAAGTCACAGCGGTTTCTCCCTACAGTAATTAAATTTGTCTGTGGCTACAGCTTCCCAATGTATAGGTGTTGAAGGATATGAAATGACAATGCACATATAAACTCTCAAGACATCCTGGGGAATAAATCAAGTGTGTCTGTAAGGGAAACGAAAAGGGCTTCAGAGACTTCCGAACTGAACACAAGTCTTTCTCCTCAACTTTGAAGTCAGAGCAGTCTCTGCACCTCTCTACGTTTTCCGGTGGAGATGCTCCCTGCTAATCTCAGTGACCCAAAGTTCTCACTTTGGTGCACATGGAACTTTCAAGAGAGTGATACTTCTTGAGGTAATTTTGAAATGTCTGTTAAGAAATACACTTGTGACAAAATTAATCTTAAAGGATCACAGTGTGACCCAGAATGATTTTAAATGTAGAGAGGGTTTGCCAGCTGAGATGAGGGATCAAGTTGTATATCCAATAAAAGAGAACACACTTCTGTTTTATGAAACAGAAGAACCCGAAGCAACAACAGTACAAAACTACATTCATCTTTTGAAATAAGGAAAATAAAATCAGTTGAAAGTGGTTTTCAGTGACTAATTTTTTAAAAAAATCAATCCATATGGTTGTATGCCTCGAAGAGTTTTCTTCGGAATCAATTTTATGTTTAGCATTGACTTTGAGATAACTCATATTTTTAGACACATTTCATATATTTCAAAAGATTAAAATATGTATTTATTTATACCTTTATTGAGTCAAACAATATTTACTGAAGGCTTCCCTGTGACAGGCACAGGTTTGAGAATAATCTACTTGCATTTTATGACACAGATTAAGCCCAAATGTAGTGTTAAATCTGTGATAAACTAATAAGGCAGCAGAGAGCTACGAAAGCTGAAGGACTTTATAATTTTTAGAGTGTAAAGAATCACTTTATCTCTTGTAAGCCTCAAACTACTCTGTTTGGAAAAAAAGGAAACTAGATGAACAATATACGAAGTACTGAAAAAATTACATATACATACACACATGTATATATGTACATATATAATATATATATACACAAGATATATTATATATATGCATTGAAGTATGTATATATTTTATTGCATGAGAAAGCAGCAGGAAGTAAAATGTAGATAGTTTAAAAAGGGGAAAAATTAAAGAAAAGAATAGGTATAACTCCAAATTGCATAATCTTGTCAACTGAAAGATAAAACTGTTTACATTAGTTTTCAAATCAGCAACTATCTGTATACATGCCCACAAAGTAACAGTTAAAATGGGCATTAATATGCTACCGCATGGGAAGACCCCCTGGAGGAGGGCATGGCAGCCCACTCCAGTATTCTTGCTGGAGAATCTCATGGACAGAGGAGCCTAGCGGGGCATGGCCCATAGGGTCGCAAAGAGCCGGATACAACTGAAGCAACTCAGCATGCACACATTCCATACATACCTGCAGGAAGACAAATTCTGGGTGAAATATATTAAAGTGTTTCTCATGGCTTAGCAGTCTCACACCAGTAATTTTAACTTATATACTATCTGTCTTCCAGTGATCTGGCCTCTCTTGATCCACCTAAATAACACACTATGTAGCATTTATCTAGCCTTTTCTATGTATAAGCTTAAGGTTTTTTGAAGTAATCATTTTATCGACTCTAAGAGAGAAACATCAATCAGCCAGAACCATCTGGGACAAGTGAGAAATGGAGACTCACAGAAAGTCAAGTTACACTGGCAATAATTTTCTTCTGTTGTTCTTTCTCATTGTTTTTCTGAAAAGGAACAACAGGAGTTATGGATTTCTCAGAATTATAGATCACAAAGTTCAGTCAAACTACTTTTGCATATACACAGAATTGATGCTTGGAATGGCAGATTTATATGACTATAAACATGACAAAGACTATTGTCAAAGACTGTTATTGACAAAGACTAACTCAATGACGGCAGAATGGGCACTGACGTTATTATAATGGTGTTAAATAGAATCAGAAGTAGGTTTTCTGAATTAGCCCTGAGCTAACCAAACAATCCAGAATTCATACCACTCCACTCCCCATCCACCTGTCCCCTTGGCCCCTTCTCGATGTTAAGTCTTCAAGAGGAGACTTGATTGGTGTATTTGTCACTAACCACATTGTTCACTCTCTGGAGTGAACAGCCTACTGTGAATTTGTGTACATTTACGATCATGTCTCCACTAAATGTTTAGTTCCTGGGGGACAAACCTTCACTTACTTTTATATTTTCAAGTCCTAGCGAACATACTGGAGAAGGCAATGGCACCCCACTTCAGTACTCTTGCCTGGAGAATCCCAGGGATAGGAGAGCCTGGTGTGCTGCTGTCTATGGGGCTGCACAGAATCGGACATGACTGAAGCGACCTAGCAGCAGCAGCAGCAGCAAACATACAAGTAATCAACAAATGATGAATTGAATATATAAATGATCACATTATTGCTTAAATCTGAGGTGCATGCATAAATTGCTAAGGCAGTAAAATGATGAGTTAGTCCCCCAAGACATTCAAACACCTTAAACTCATCACCAAAGGAATGAAAAAAGTAGTCTTGGCTTGCTTTCAGGAAATGCATGATGTTTAATAAAGTTCTTGCTAGATTATTTTTAAATTAATCTATTTATTTTCATTGGAGGGTAATTCAGTTCAGTTCAATAGCTCAGTTGTGTCTAACTTTTTGCAACCCCATAGACTGCAGCACTCCAGGCCTTCCTGTCCATCACCAACTCCCGGAGTTTACCCAAACTCATGCCCATCGAGTCAGTGATGCCATCCAAGCAGCTCATCCTCTGTCATCCCCTTCTCCTCCCACCTTCAATCTTTCCCAGCCATCAGGGTCTTTTCTAGTGAGTCAGTTCTTCGCATCAGGTGGCCAAAGTATTGGAGTTTCAGCTACCGTGATGGTTTTTGCCATACATCTACATGAATCGGCCTCAGGCATACATGCGGTCCCTCCATTCTGAACCCCCTCCACTTCCTCCCCACCCTATCCCTCCAGTTGTCACAGAGCATCAGCTTTGGGGTACCCTGTGTCATACATCAAACTCAAACTGGCTATCTATTTTATATAGGGTAACATATATATGTCACAATACTATTCTCGCACATCATCCCACTCTCTCCTTCTCCCACTAAGTTCAAAAGTCTGTTCTTTACAACTGTGTCTCCTTTGCTGCCCCGCACATAGGATCATCAGTACCATCTTTCTAGATTCCATATATATGCATTAATATATGGTATTTCTCTTTCTCTTTCTGATTTACTTCAGTCTGTATAATAGGCTCTAGGATCATCCGCCTCATTAGAACTGACTCAAACGTGTTTCTTTTTTAGCTGAGTAATGTTGCAGTGTGTATATGTACCACAACTTCCTTATCCATTCATCTGCCGATGGACATCTAGGTTGCTTTCATGTCCTATCTTTCGTAAATAGTTCTGCAATGAACACTAGGGTACATGTATCTTTTTCAGTTCTTATTTCCTCAGGGTATATGCCCAGTAGTGGGATTGTTGGTTCGTATAGTAGTTTTATTTGTAGTTTTTAAAGGAATCTCCATACGGTTCTCCGTAGTGGTTGTATCAGTTTGCATTCCCACCAACAGTGTAAAAGGCTTACCTTTTCTCTACACTCTCTCCAGCATTTAGCTAGATTATTTTTATTGTAATATTCTGTTGTAACTTTTTGTTATAAAAGTATAATATTATTTCAAAATTAACTTAAGATCTAATGATATATACAAGGAAATAATATCAATAATTCTATCAGATAGAACTCATTTCATCTTTTAGTAAAGTATCTTAAAATGTGTAACAAACTTCATTATGTATGGTTTTGTGACAAATATTAATGTTAGCATCTCTATCATTTTTGTAACCATATGGTAGCATATTTTAAGTAGCCTGCTATTGATATATATTCACCTCAAACATTTGACTATTATTGGTAACTCATTAATGAACATTTTTATGTAATGTACTAGATACTACTAACCTTGGTAATATTTCTAGTAAAATTTCAAATTAATCTCAACAAAGAGTCAGAGACAAGCTTATTTCCTCAGTTTCTTTTCTCTGGTATTATTGCCTGGAGAATTCCACAGACAGAGGAACCTGGTGAGCTCCAGTCCATGGGGTCACACAGAGTTGGAGATAACTGAGCAACCAAAGCCTTCACTTCACTTTTCACTTCACTCAATCTTCACGCAAACAGACCGTTCTGGTCTGTATACTAAGTTGTTTCCCAATATCAAGTCATCAGACCTGTAATGATCTAAAGTCCTATAGAAATCCTGTATAGGATAATGGTTTAGTAACTAAATCTGTATCAAGACTAAGTATAAGAACACTTATATTCACTCACAATGAATAATGAATAATCTGCTTTTATGTAATTCACATAGAACTGTCATTAAAGACATTGTTCCCATCTTCTACAAAGATACTAATGAAAATCTTAGCGTTAATCACAGGATGAACGTTTTAACGCTGAAGATAAAATTACCAGGTTTCCCTATTTACTATTCTTTATGAAAATGCAGATCTATATTTAACTCTGAACACAAACTATATTTTTACATTTCTGTTTCTGACTAAGCTTTACATAGTACCTTTATACATTTGTTAAACTGAATAGTTTTAAATCATTTTTTAAAAAACATGAAAAATACATAGATAAATAACAAGATTGCTTTTATGTCCTAATTTTAATCATCTACACTAATCGAAATAAGATGAGGTACAAATAAATAGATATCAAAACCCAGAAATACATTTGGAATTCACTAAGAAACACAGTTGAAAATAATCCTGCACTAATATTTGTCCCTGTTTTTTTCTCGATGATCCTGAGGTTTAGCCCAAGACAAAGTTCAGCAAATACTCTGACTTAAACCATAGCTATCTACTCCAGGAAAAACTAATACTCATTTTGCCTGAGTATTTAACGGTGTGAGGCAATTCTTATTATTTTGTAAATGTGATTATTAGCACCATATTTTAAACGTAAAAATAGAAAATGCAAATTCCCATATTGTTTGACTAAGCCCTAGATAAAACAAACTTACAAACTGAAACAAACCAGCTGAATCATATTTCAAATGAATAACACAACTGCACTGAAGTGGGATGAAAATGGGGGTGAAGGGAGAATTAATCAAATGACTGTCAAATATAGGATTAGACATAGAAGACCAGAAAAATATTAACTAATATAATTAAAAGGCTTACAGTCTTTTTTTAAAAATGTATTCTCTTTTTTTCCCATATAGGCACAGGTTAGCAATTCTGAAACTATTTTGTAAAACTACATTCTAGGATTAAGTAAATATACTGTGAGTAATGAGTATATTACATATTTCTTACTGTTGTAAGGGAGTTAGACAGATGGAGAAGGAAAGGATGAACACTGTGGTATTGGATTGGAATTAGAAGTATTGCTGTACATTCACAGATTTAATATTTAGACATACCTGGATGTACACATAGATAGATATGCACAGGTATGTATATTTATACAGATATTTATATATATGAGTATGGATATATATATACATATATATATATATATATTTTTTTTCCCCCTCAGATCCATCTGCTGAAAGATCCTAGAAATAAAAACTCCCCAATAACAATGAGCACATCCCTGCTCCAAATTTTGGTTTCTAAACATATGTTTCCTGTTAAAAGGAACCAAAGGTCCTTTAAAAAAGCAGAGCTTGTTCCAAAGCTGAGGCAGGAGAAACTACTAGAGTCTTGAACATCTATGCCAAAAGTAAGAAGGTACTGAAGGAATGATAGGGATACGTCAAAATGGCATTGAGCCAAGTAGAAGGAACTCCCACTGTCCTAATTTGGGACAATATGAGTGTCAAAATAATTATGTAAGTAACAATAACAAAGGACTGTAATCTGCTAAATAAAGAATCCATAAGTCTATACAGAAACAAAAAGGAAGGGAATACTGTTCATGTGATGTCAGTAAATCAATGAAGAAGAAATGATTGCCCTTAGCCACTATCTTAATAATCTTATCCATTGTAGAAATCATCATTGAATTCTAACTACTAAGATAAAAATTTGAGAAATGTTATATTTCCATAGTCTCAAAGTATCACTCTACAAGTTACTTTTTATTACAAAGGGTGGAAATGGTTAACTTTACAGTGGGGAAACGTGACAGACACCACTTTAACCAAATGATCAAAGTTGAAATTGTAGAAATGGAACTACGCTTGGAATTTCTACAATTTGACATTTCAACAACAGTATATGCCTCCGTATACCATAACTCAGCATCGCTCCTATAATATTCTTCCCAAAACTGTATGGCCTGGATCTAATCACACTGCTGCTGCTGCTACTGCTGCTGCTGCTTCTAAGTCGCTTCATTTCGCGTCCGACTCTGTGCGACCCCATAGACGGCAGCCCACCAGGCTCCTCCTCCCTGGGATTCTCCAGGCAAGAACACTGGAGTGGGGTGCATTGCCCTCTAATCTAATCTAATCTAATCACAAGGAAACATAAAACTCAATCTGAAGGGCGGTCTATGAAATAACTGGCCTGTATTTAAAAAAAAAAAAAAAAAAAAGAATGGCATCAAGTACAATAAAAGTCTCAGAAACTGGTCCAGTTTAACAAATAGTAAAAAGACATGACAACCAATTGCAAATCATTCTTTCATAATTTTCTTTTGCTGTGAAAAACACAATTGGAACACCTACTGAAATTTGAAACAAGGTCTATAGATTAGATAACAGCATTATATCACTATTAATTTTTGAATTCTGTAATTGAACTGTGTGTAAGCTAATTCCATATTTTATGAAATACTTAAGTATTTGGAGGTAAAAGGGTATCATGTATACAACTTAAACAGTTCAGAAGAAAAAATTATAAAAATAAACATATTTGTATATATACATGTGTATGAATAGACAGATGATAGATAAACACAGAGAGAGAAGACAGAAAACAAGAATGGTTAGAGGAGTCTTGGTAAAGGGTATTCAGAAATCTTTTGTGCCTTTCTTGCAACTTGACAGTAAATCTGAAATTATATCAATTTAAAAATTAAAATAAATTCCTTTACTAGTGAGAAAATACTTAGACTCTTTTTGTCTGGCATTATGTGTGTATTGTAGCCATTAAAGCTATTTTGCTGTTAGTCCTGTCTTGAAAACTGCCATCTTCTGGTTCTCTGGTCTCAAGTATTGACAGGTGTGCTCCTGTGTACAACTTACTCCACACAAATGGAATGACATCTCCCCTTTGGTAACTGTGCTCATGGCAAATATATCTGTTTGGAACATAGCTGAGAAGCAGGAACTAACAACGAAGGTCTTCAAGGAGCCATGGGTAGCACGATGTGTATGCCTCCAAGGGCTTGATTGTTTTATTCCCCCAGAGCTGCAGAGAGCATTCCTATCCATACGTGTTAGAGGAGGAGGCGTAATTGGAGTGTTCAGCAGTGTTGCATGGAGAAGAGGCTGGTGCGCTCAGGCATTTAAAAGAGAGAGTAGCAGGCATAGGTAAATGCTTTGGGCAAAGACTTGAGTTTTATTTTTATATATATATAAAATACACATAATGCATATATATTTAAATCATTTTTTTCTATCATAGACAAGATGTCAATAAAAAATGAAATCTTTTCTAAGTGAAGTAGGTTTTATCTATTAAGATACCTATTAAGATACCTATTAAGATACTTTTTATTGTCCAGAGTTTCTATATGTAAATTGCTGATGGGGCATCTGCATTGGGAAATACAGTGTGAAAAAATATTTTCTGTGTTCAATTCTGTTTTTGCCAAGAGTACATAGTTTCAACTATACAAATCTGCTTTACAAGAAGATACATGTAAGCATTCCATGAGATGCATCTTGGGATGCATTCATTTTGGGTTCACTTTACCACCTGAAATTCTTTTATAGTTATGGGATATTTATTTTCAGTTCACTTCTAATCTTCCATTTGTGTGGCAAGATTATGCTATTTTTCTTTTTAAATTCTTCATAACTACATTACCATTTTTTAAAAATTTGACTGTGCTGTGAGACTTACAGGGTCTTATTTCCCTGACCAGGAATTGAACCTAGGCCCGGGCAGTGACTGTGCCAAGTCTAACCATTGGACTGCCAGGGAATTCCCTTAATTTTTGTTTCATTTTGGGGTATAGTTGAATAACAGTGTTGTCTTAGTTTCAGGTGTTATTGATACTACCTTTTAAATCTGTCCTTGATGTCTTGCTGGATTGATCTGAACTGGGATGTGCAGGCGGGTGATGTTGGGACAAGTCTGTCCTCCTTGCCTGTACTGGAGAAACAAAACCTCCCTACCTGATGCTGAAAGCTTGTGTTTAACTGCATTCTATGGTTTACCTGGGGCCCGATATCCCCCTGAGAAAGAGCTTTAACTCCAAAAGCAGTTGAAATTCAGACATCAAATGTCACATCTTAAGGCCTGTGAGGCTGGCATAGTATGGGGTCAAGGATAAGAAAGACTGTAAAGAGGGACAATAGGTTTCCTGAGAGGAGAACCTCACCCACCCCATACCTTCCAAGGGCAGTTTGGCATGGTGGAATGTTCCAACATAACTTTCTGTATCAGTGAAGATGTTCTGTATTTGTGATGGTGGCCACACACTACATGCGACTGTTGAGTCAATGACATGTGGCTAGTGTAAAAGAGGAGGAAGTGGATTATAAAGTTTATTTTAAAATAAATTTAAATAGCTGCATGTGCCTAGTAGCAATTGTATCAGAAAACACTCGTATTGACTTTCGAGTAAAGCTGATAATCCAAAAAAGCAGTGGTTCTAGGTATAGTTCTGGGCAACACATAAACTCACCCCACACAGCCTGTCAGAGCAGTTTTGCACATAGAAAGGAGATGTTGGAAGGGGTGAAATGGAAAGAGCCACAATATTTGGAATTCAGACACTCTTGGAGACCTGGGAGATAAATTGGCAAGAACCTTATCACTAGGTTTCCCAACCCACTCTTTGCTGGCACCTCTACCTACCTGCTCATGTCAGCTAGAGATATACGGGCACCCCAGAGGTTGGTGTAGATAGCAAGGAACTCTGCTGCTGCTGCTGCTAAGTCACTTCAGTTGTGTCCGACTCTGCGTGACCCCATAGACGGCCTCCTTCCAGGCTCCTCTGTCCCTGGGATTCTCCAGGCAAGAACTCTAGACTTGGCTAGAAGATCCGCACATTGCAATGAAGACCCCCGTGTGCCACAATGAAGACCTGGCTTAGCCAAATAGGTAAATATTTTAAGAAATGAACTCTGTTATTTTCAGGCATTTTTCTTTCTCTTGGCCATATCTTTTAGAAAAGAGGGGGCCCCTCTTCAGACATCATGATAAATTTTCTTTGGCCTAAGTCAGTGGTCTTCTTTTCCTTCATTTCTACTCACATATCCTCAATATAGTTTTGAAAATCATGTACATCTTTACATATTTACAATTTTTGTACCTAAAAAGAAGATCCGCACATTGCAATGAAGACCCCCGTGTGCCACAATGAAGACCTGGCTTAGCCAAATAGGTAAATATTTTAAGAAATGAACTCTGTTATTTTCAGGCATTTTTCTTTCTCTTGGCCATATCTTTTAGAAAAGAGGGGGCCCCTCTTCAGACATCATGATAAATTTTCTTTGGCCTAAGTCAGTGGTCTTCTTTTCCTTCATTTCTACTCACATATCCTCAATATAGTTTTGAAAATCATGTACATCTTTACATATTTACAATTTTTGTACCTAAATTTTTTTCACAAGATGCATGAGTTGCAGTGGATGTACTTTTTTGCATATGGAAAACATTGACATTTTAGGACTGTTACAGTTCCATCCTAAAATGTCATATACCCAAACAGAATCAAATGTAGCAATTTTATTTCAACCATTATCCATAAAAAGTACAGAAACTCATCTTTGTAAGGAAATATACTTTGTTTCCTTCTCAAACTTTCATTTCTGATCCAATTTTCCTTGCAGAATTTGTCCTTACGTAATTTATTTTTATGCTTGAAAGTCTTCTATTGATTGCCCTATTATACTTTTCTGCAACAAAATATGTATATAAACTTAAATTTAAAACAATTGTAATGTTTCCTGTGAACATAAGGCTTTTAAGTGTTAAATAGTTTCCCTTGGATTGAGTTATCACAATTGAGCAAAACAACATAAATACATTATAAGTTTTGATAAATACTTGTTAAGTGTTAGGAAGTGCAGTTTTATCAGGAATGCATCTCTTAACAAGATGGATGGAGCTTTTTTCCCTTCAATTAGTTTATGCAGAATACATATTATTTATTCTATATGAGGCACAGTTAAGCATCAATTCTATTTCCATTTTTCACTTGTCTGCATGTAAACTCTGTGAATTTCTGTTCACATAATAAGTAGATAGGAAAGAAAGGAATTTGTTATAGCGTCTTTGAACTCCCAACCTTCTATGTTTAGGCTAAAAATCAATCGTGATCTATCATGAAACATTACTTTTAATGATCCACTGAAAACTTGATTAAGTTCCTTCTCAAATTTATTGAAAGCTAGCTGTCTGATTTGCAGAAAGAATAGTTGCAAGTTAGCAGAATAATTTACTTCCTTAACACCTACATTGATATTTCAAAGTGCTCTGGTGTTTGGTGACTCTGAGATTTTAACATACCAGAGCATCATATTATATAAAAATTCAGGATGGTTGAGATGTGTGCTTCTCTTTTATACTGTGAAAGGCTTAGCCTATCCTTAGAAAAGAAAGCATATGGATATGGGCATCTGGAAATTGCTTTAAATTGCCTCTACCCTTGAGGAGACTTCACGTAGCCCCAGGGATACAATATTCTGTGTTCAGTCACTAAGTTGTGCCCAAATCTTTGCGATCCTATGGACTCTAGCCCACCAGGCTCCTGTCTGTGGGATTTCCCAGGCAAGAATACTGGAGTGGGTTGCCATTCCCTTCTACAGTACTCTAATACCCTCCATATGAAGGCTGATAACCTACGTATTTGCATGGTTCCTTTCCCCTGACTTGAGTGGCATAAGATGCAATTCTGGATTCTGAGAGGCAAGGAGAAGTGTGCTGTAAGATTCTGGGAAATGTCTCCTTGTTCTCAAAAAGAAATCCAGGAAAGAGTCAGTCTCTTGTTCCCCTGATGTGGTTGTCTCTGGTGCTGTGGAGCAGCTGCAAAAATACACTGATCATCAGGGGACTAAGCTTAGAGACAGAGTGCCACCTTAGCATGTCAGAACAGAAACAAAGGAGAGAATTGGAGTTCCAGTCCCATCACTTCATGGGAAATAGATGGAGAAACAGTGGAAACAGTGTCAGACTACAAATAGGAAAAGGGGTACATCAATGCTGTATATTGTCACCCTGCTTATTTAACTTTTATGCAGAGTACATTATGAGAAATGCTGGACTGGAAGAAACACAAGGTGAAATCAAGATTGCCGGGAGAAATATCAATAACCTCAGATATGCAGATGACACCACCCTTATGACAGAAAATGAAGAGGAGCTAAAGGGCCTCTTGATGAAGGTGAAAGAGGAGAGTCAAAATGTTGACTTAAAGCTCAGCATTCAGAAAACGAAGATTATGGCATCTGATCCCATTACTTCATGGGAAATAGATGGGGAAACAGTGGAGACAGTGTCAGACTTTATTTTTTTGGACCCCCAAATCACTGCAGATGGTGACTGCAGCCATGAAATCAAAAGACACTTTCTCCTTGGAAGAAAAGTTATGACCAACTTAGATAGTATATTCAAAAGCAGAGACATTACTTTGCCGACTAACTTCTGTCTAGTCAAGGCTATGGTTTTTCCTGTAGTCATGTATGGATGTGAGAGTCTGACTGTGAAGAAGGCTGAGCGCCGAAGAATTGATGCTTTTGAACTGTGGTGTTGGAGAAGACTCTTGAGAGTCCCTTGGACTGCAAGGAGATCCAACCAGTCCATTCTGAAGGAGATCAGCCCTGGGATTTCTTTGGAAGGAATGATGCTGAAGCTGAAACTTCAGTACTTTGGCCACCTCATGTGAAGAGTTGACTCATTGGAAAAGACACTGATGCTGGGAGGGATTGGCGGCAGGAGGAAAAGGGGATGACTGAGGATGAGATGGCTGGATGGCATCACTGACTCGATGGATGTGAGTCTGAGTGAACTCCAAGAGATGGTGATGAACAGGGAGGCCTGGCATGCTGCGATTCATGGGGTTGCAAAGCGTCAGACACGACTGAGCGACTGTACTGAACTGAAGTTCAGAACTTGAATGTTTTATGTAGAGGACTTATTGTATTCCCAGTTTCACAAGAGGTAACTATGAGAGTTCTTGAAGTCCTATCACCAACTTGCAAACCTGAAGTCTACAAAAATTGGGTTTCTCAAATATATTACCAGAGTTTCCCAAAATATAGATTGAAGAAAGATTCTTGAAAAGATTTGTTCAGAGTTCCAACATATGAATTTACCCCCATTGAATGCAATAGGTTGCTGTGTCTGTAATTCAGCCTCTCTAGGTTAAGTTGTCTTTCCTCTTCAACTCACTATTCTGTACCCATTTTCACACTAGAACAGGTCTTTCTGTCCATTAGTCTCCAAAACAATTGTGAACACCTTGAGAAAATTCTGGAGGCTAAAAATCATACTTGGACCTCAATAAATGTGTGCTGAATGGATAAACGAGATGGTTCCTGGTTGAAAAACAAGTACAGATGAGAAAAGCAGGATCAATAAGCTAGGAGTAATGTACTTTTCAATATCTGTTGATTTTACCAGGAATCACAGAAAAGCTAGAGACAACTTTATTAGTTAGTGAAGAAGTCTTTTGCTAAACAATATTTTCTCAGCCTTATGCTGCTGCTTTATTGAGTTTTTCTACAAAATCTGTGTTCCAGATGCTTTGCCTCTGGCTTGAGTTCTGGATGCTTTATCCTGGTAACAAAGACAAGCTGCAAATAGCTCCTCTGCCTTTTGGGCTTCCCTGGTGGCCCAGCTGGCAAAGAATCCGCCTGCAAGGCAGGAGACCTGGGTGTGATCCCTGGGTTGGAAAGATCCTCTGGACAGGGGAACGGCTACCCACTCCAATATTCTGGCCTGGAGAATTCCATGGACTATACAGTCTGTGTATAGTCCATGTACAGTTCATGTATAGTCAGCGTTTCTCAACCTGTGCTGACTCTTCGAAAGTAAAGTGAAGTGACGTGACGTGGACGGACGGGAAAGGCCACGGTGAAAGTGGCAGTGGGTACTGGCTCCGGGGGTGTCAAGAGGTCCTGGAGGTACCCGAGTTTTCAGAGTCTCAAGGAGAATTTGTGATAAAGTCAAAGGGTTCCGTTATTATATAATATCCAAAATTCTGTCACGATCCTCTAGAGTGAGGAAAAGGCAACGGCAACCCACTCCAGTACTCTTGCCTGGAAAATCCCATGGATGGAGGAACCTGGGTGGCTGCAGTCCAGGGGGTCACACACAGTCGGATATGCTGAAGTGACTTAGCAGCAGCAGCAGGAGATCACATCAAGTTTGTTAACACAGGAGGATATTTCTTGGACAATTAAGCCACCACCTACCCTTGTGAAGTATGTGAGTAAAGGAAGACATGAAAATACATAAAGCAGATTATTAATGCTGGGAGTCAATGAGACAAGAAGTAAACAATGTTTGACCTACAGATACAGGGATGTCATAATAGCATCTTTGACTTTTCACCTTATCCCACAAGGTCCCCAAAGCGAAGGATAGAGTATAGTAAGACTTTAGTCTCATATTCTAGTGCAGAGCCCTCGTCAGTGAAGCGTGACTACCCAGGATTGCCTTTCGTCTTTGCTAGAGGCAGTGCCCTGTTGCTCAGTCGTGTCCAACTCTTCTGTGACCCTAAGGACTGTAGCCCACCAGGCTCCTCTGTCCATGGGATTTTCCAGGCAAGAATACTGGGTTGGGTTGCCATTTCCTTCTCCAGGGAATTTTCCTCACCCAGGGGTCAAACTCAGGTCTCCTGCATTGCAGGCAGGTTCTTAATCATCAGAGCCACTTTGCTAGTGGCAGGGGCACCTTTTAACCAGGGAGCCCTTTGTAAAAGCCCGAAGCAGAGCTGATTTCATCTTAGATCTTAGTTAGGCATTTCCAGGATTGTAACATGAGATTTTTGTGCATAGCTTAAAAGAATCTCAAAGAAGAAATTAATGACTGTTTTTCCTCCTCTAGACTGAATTCCTCTCTTTGATTGCTTTAGCCACAGGGAAAATTTGAAGAACAGTTATAATAGCTCTTTGCTCAGGCTTACTGGATACAGTGAAAGTTCTGTCCACATTTGCTCGTGAGTATAAAATATGATTGGATACCCTTTAATGTACTTCACCTAGAACACTAAGATAATATTATGCAGATTGTAAAACAATTACAACTTCAAAGTGTCAATTAAAAAAAAAAGCACAATGTGAGAGTGGCAAGGTAAGTTTTATTGGGGGCAAAATGAGGACTGTGGTGCAGCAGACAGCAACCCAGATAACTTTGAAACTGCTTCAGAGCATCAGGGGGGATGGTCAGTGAAGGGGGAGTAAATACAATTAAGAATACATTTTTTGAGAAAGTTTCTATTAGTCTCATGAAGCTTTTACTAATCATGAGTAACAGTTAACTGTCACCATGAAGGATTTTAGTGTTTTTCTAGATATAAGGCGATACAAGAATTGGGCTCATAAAATCATCTCCTAAAAATACTCAACTCTCTGAAGACCTGTCCTGCCAGTTTCCCCCTGGGCACAGAGTGCCTAAATTTCTGCTCTCCACCCTGAGCTCCGTTCCAGGGGTGTTGAAGGTCAGCAGCTGCAGGAGCACTGGTTTTATCCTTGTAGAGGTAGGTGGCAAGTGTCCATGGCTAGTGCCAATTTGTAGTTGACAAAAGTCAGATTACAACAAGACAGAGTCTTGAAGATAAAGACTCTTTTAGAATAAGAAATCCATAGAAACCTAACAATATATTATGGTTAGTCTGTAGAACAAATCAGAAGGAGAAAGCACATTGTGCCAAAAGGGATGTTTAACAATAAAGGAAAAATAACAAAGCTCAAAATATTTACCTTACAAGACACTGAAACACAATCTATGGAAATTGTGTTGGTTTGATGGCTGAAGAATTTTGAAGATGTGTATTTTACTTCTGCATATGTTTACCTTACACAAAAGTCATGCCCTCTTGATTATGATAGCTCTAGTCAGGAAGATCCCCTGGAGAAGTAAATGGCAGCCCACTCCAGTATTCTTGCCTGGAAGATTCCACAGAGGATTTTCACAGAGGAACTACAATCCATAGGGTCACAAAGTGACACAACGGCGCAGCTGAGTATACACACACACAGCAAACCTGGAATTTGATACGGTGAGTCTTTGGTTTTCATCTTTTCCCAAATCGTTTCTGCAAAGTCATTTGCATAAACATTTATGAAGTTTATGGACAATGTTAAGACTACAGAAGATGGGTGAGGATGCTTTCCGCTATGGGAGCAGTGAAGACCCATTAATGCTCCTGAAAATATCATTCTTTAGTGCCTGGCTCATCACAAAATCAAATGCATTGATAAATAGTCATGCTTACCATCAGGATAATGCTAACATCTTTTCTCAACTGAGAAAAGATGTAGTTTAATTTTCAATATGTAGTTTAATTTTTGGTTTCTTTTTCCAAAGTACCAACATACAGCAGCAATGAGAACATGATGCAATTTGAAAAACATGACATTAGGAAATGGATGAAAACTCAAATGGCAATTCCCAAGTTGTTGCCTTGCCTTATTTGATTTTCTACAGATGCCGTTTGTTCTCAACAAAATGTACTGCCACCCAGCAATAATTGATGTGCAAGTTTCTACCTCTGAAGACATTTTTTCCTCTGAGTCCTCACTGATTTTGTAGATTAACAAAATGTTATAACCAAAGGCCTGTATCTTTTCCATTACTAGCATTCTTTTTGCACCAGAAATCCTTTTATAAATAATGCTGAATAAATATTGGCAATAATTAAACATGAAAATATACTTAATTATAAAGGTAGCAGAATTTATATATTTTTATATATGGAGCATATCATGAACTTCCAATTATTCATGACAATGGTGAATAAATAATTGATGAACCTAAATATTGACAGTTCAGTCGCCCACTTGTGTCTGACTCCTTGAGACCCCATGAATCACAGCACACCAGGCCTCCCTATCCATCACCAACTCCCAAATGGCTTATATCTAAATAAACCAATTCTATTCCCTATAATTTTTTCCCAAACTATTAAAAATATCAAACAACTGGGCCAAGTTGTCAATAAAAGTAAGTAAGTACTGGATATATTGTCATTCATTGGACGGACTGATGCTGAAACTCCAATACTTTGACCACCTGATGCAAAGAACTGACTCATTGGAAAAGACCCTGATCCTGGGAAAGACTGAAGGCAGGAGGAGAAGGGATGACAGAGGATGAGTTGGTTGGATGGCATCACCAACATGATGGATATGAGTTTGAGTAGGTTCTAGGGGTTGGTGATAGACAAGGAGGTCTGGCATGTGGCAGTCTGTGGGGTCACAATGAGTTGGACACGACTGAGCAACTGAACTGAACTGATGAAATTTCCTGTGGAGTGATGATTACTTAAGATGTGAGTAAAAGGTAATCAGAGAGATAGATGAAGAAATGAAATTTCTACAAAGAAAAATCAGCCCCAAGAGAGCAAAACAATAGTTACCTCAGCTAGGTCTTCATTTAAGATTCCTTTTATCTTTGTTGAGTATTCTCTACTCAGTTACTGATTTTGTGGTGGAAAATTGGAAATGACAGGACAGAACTCTCAGTGAGTCTAAGAGGGCTTACTTGCCTGATTGTATTCCTTAGGGTATTATTGTATTCCTTATTCAGGTATTTTCTGCATTTCTTCAAAGCCTGATTCCAAACTTGTGTGCTTTGTCTTATTTTCTCAGTGGATTCTATGCCAGCTGCTTTGTGGACTAAAGACATTAACACTTATGCACTATATGGTTTTTGGTAATTTCTTCACTTCTCTGTTAATCCTTTACATTCCTCATCTTGTGGGTTTAATGAAACAATAAAGTGTATAGAACTGTTAACCAGCATTTCAGAAACAGCGACCTGATTGAAATAAAGAGGTATTATTTTAGGGTTTGTTGGGACTGCAGCCCAGGAGACAAATTCAAGAAGTGCTTGAACTGTGTTCCACTGGACTGTATAACAGCAAGGCTTACAAAGGGGAAAAAAAAAACCCACAAGATTACATAAATTGATTGTCAAGAATTAGGATTTGAGCTGACAAGAAGAGTGTTTGTTAAGCAAAAATTGATTGTGGTCTGAAATGATTACATAGTTGCAAAACAGGGAGGAACTTTGAAACAAGTTTGCAGCAAGAAGTTGTTAGCAGCTTTTTGTGTGTGTGTGTGTGTGTCCTTGAGTTTGATACAGTTCAGAAAACATTCAAATTCTCAGTGACTCAGGAATGTGTGTGAAACTACAACCACAATGGCCACCAGGTTCCATTTTGGATGCTAGGACCATGATGAGTTACTTCATTTTAATTTTTAAATAATTTTAACTATTCCATCAGAGCAATCCCTGAAATACTGCGATGGACAATATGTTAGTTGTTGTGTTACTGATATTTTTGTATCTCTACATCCACATTTGTTGACCCTCTCAAAATTTCTTCTTCTAAATTTTCATCCATATTCTGTTTTGCTGTTGTCACCTAAAAAATACATGCAACCTAAAAGCTAAAACGTATGTTATATTTGGCAGAAATTTTTAGGATTTAAGCCTGGGAGGAAGCCTCTTAAGTAATCCTGAGAGAACTGCTCCAAGGAGGTGGGGAGACCAGCCAGGTTATATAGAAGTTTTGCTATCCTGACTTCCTCACTGAATGCAACTGATCTCCTGGACAATATGCATGAAGTTCTTTGCTGCAGACTGTTTCAAGTTAATGCTAACAGGTGGGTGGGGAGCTCAGAGTACTGGTGTCCTGCTGGTGTTGCAATGAAGAGGAAAATAAAAGGAGTAAGTTTTGTGTTTTTCCTTTCCCTTTCATGAGAACAAAGAACATAAAGAGACTAGTGAGCAGGCCTGAATATTGGTTTTTTGGGCTTTCTTCTAACTTTAACTGCTCCTAACTCTGCATGTCTGCAGGCAAGTTTGCTTTTCTGCCTTCTAACTCTGCAGGAGCTACGCTATCTTCCTTTGACTCTGCACTAAACACATCCCTGTGTAGGTGCTCACCCTTACAACATTCTTCCCCTCATAGGTCTTTTTTTACAATGCAGAAAGAAGACTTCGGAAACACTGAACTGCCAGGCTCCATTACTAAGTTACTGAGACAGCCTATGACTGTCTCTGAAACAAAGCAAGAGAAGAAATCAAGATGCTTCCACCTTTGTTCCTCATAACTGATCCAGACTGTGAGGCTTCATCTTCTGTAAGCCTTCAGACTCCTCACAAGTGGGGACACTGTTCTTGAGGCATGAGCCTACTATGTTCCCCTCTCCCGTTGCTGAGAATTATAGCCACCTTTCTATTTCTTCCAAACTCTGTCTCTATATTTTTTTATTAAGCTTCAGTGGGCAGAGAAAGCCAAGATTTTGGCCAGCAACAAGGGTGAATTTGATGTTTTGGTCTTGTTTTCTTTTTCCCAAGCCTCAGATCAAAGATGGCCTGAAGCCTGGAAATGCATATCAGTTTGAGAAAGAAGCAGTTTCTAAAGAAACACTTGCTTTTTGACCAGAGGAGTAGGAAGTGGAGGCCATATGAGACAGTGAGTGGAAGAATGTTCTGTTCTGGCTTGCAGTCCTTCCCACCTTGGCCCCAAGGCGCCTGTAGGGGCATCTGTTTTAACTGCTCAGTTGTGAGTTCCAACAGAGCAGCGTTCCCTCCATCACGTGCTCATGCTCTAGAACAATGTCTAGAACAGTGTATTGAGGAAACACTCAATAAATGTTTGTATAAAGAAACTGAAATTTAAAAAAAAAGAGGGGGCAAAAGGTAGAAGAAGACATGTGAAAAGGAATACAGAACAATCAGAAGGAAGACCTTAGGATATTTTAATCCTCAAGAAAATGTACCCAAAAAAGAACAAATAGGATCAATAGGGGCTTCCCTGGTGGCTCAGCAGTAAAGAATCCACCTGCAATGCAGGAGGCATGGGTTCAACCCCTGGGCAGGGAAGATCTCCAAGAGAAGGACAGGACAGGGCAATCCACTTTAGTCCTTTTGCCTGGGAAATCCTGCAGACAGAGGAGCCTGGTGGTCTTCAGTCCATGGGGTTACAAGAGTCAGACTCAACTAGGTGACAAAACTACCACTACCACCAGGATCAATAAAGTCATTGAAGATCATTTCTTTGGCAGATGAAGTAGAAAATAAAAAGAGTGCATTGCTCAGTGCTTCTCTGGCAGTCCAGTGGTTAAGAATCCACTCTTCCATTGCAGAGGGCTCAGGGATTCAATCCCTGATCACGGAACTAAGATTCTGTGTGCAATGCAGCATGGCCAGAAGTAAATAACACTTAATTCTGCATTGGTTAGAAAAAAATAAGACATTTCAGTGAAACTTTGTATTAAGAATAACAATATATTTCATCTTCTCTTCAGTTATATCTGTATGTATGTAATATGGACTTGCAAAAGCAGCAATGCCTCATGAGGTCTAAATAATTTCATTTTCTATATTATGGCCAATAATCCTAAAATGAACCAAGTACTCCTCAACCCACAGGCATTTATTAGGTGCCACATTAGAGAATGGAGTTTAGCTTACTAAATTAAGGGGACTGTTTTCATAATAATTGGCCTCAGTAGACTTTTCCAATGATCACTGTGCACTGAACACAGTAATAGGAGAACTTAATGAACAGAAGTTGCAACCCTCTTTTCTGAGCTAGAACTTTGGCTTCCCCATGACTTTTATCAGTGATAACTTTATATTTTTCTTCTCTGTTCTCTTTTTTTCCCCCTCCCTTCGACATCTCTGCTTTCAGAGTTTAGACAATGTGATAAATCATTTCGTATACTCTCTCCTGGATATCTTCCAAGTGAAATGCCCTCATTTTGCTTTTTTTTGTACAGTCTTTGTAGCATCTCATGATTTTATTGGATACATCAATTGTGCAGAGCATTTGATTGTATATGGGCCAACACAGCCATACAATTTCTCTAGTTTATCTTCTGTGTAATGTATCCTTTAAACAATCTCATAAATACACCCAGCCATTTCCCCAGCTTGTCCTCCCTTTGCAGAAGCAAGCTGAGGGGAAAATGTACAAAATCCTTGTTTATACAGCTTTACTCACTCTGAGGACTAGATGGGCAATTACTTTCCCCTTTTAAATGTTTTACGTTGTGTTCAGTGCTGCTTGATACTTATGTAATCTTTTCAGTTACCTCGTCTTTAAATCCAGGAATTAAGTCCAAGCTCCTGAAAAAGTGCCACCAGCCTAGTATACCTGGCCTTGCTTGAATATCCCCGGTTTTAATTTCATGAATATCTGTATGAGAATTACTATATCCAGGTAGGAAAAGCTTGGCCATTTGATTCATGCAGGACACACAACCTTCTGATCAACTGAGTTTTCTGGAAAGCTGAAGACATGCATTTATGAGCAACAAAGCTTTGAAATTAACTTTGAATAGACATCATTTAAAAATGTGTTATTTTCTTATGTATGATTCTAAGATACTAAATAGAAGCACATGGGCAATATAAAAAGATTACTAATACCACTATTGGAGAGATTTAACAAAAATTTTCAGGATCTTTTTTCCTTCAAAATTGTCAAAATCTGGGCAAAATCACCTTGGGAGTAACTAAGACTCTCAGATTTTCCTGTGGGATTTTTTTGAATCAGACTCTCCCAGAAAGCACTCGACTGTGACTCGAAAGCCACTCCTAGGAAACTCTTAGGTGAGGGGAGGGGAGCTGCATGGGTAGAAGTTTGCCCTAATGCAAAATGGTGATCAAGAATCTGATTTCATAGTTCTCACAGCTGCCTTTTGAAGTTTCCCAGGTGGCGCAGTGGTAAAAAAAATCCACCTGCCAAAGCAAGAATGCACAAGACAGATTCCATCCCTGGGTGGGGAAGATCCCCTGGAGGAGAATATGCAACAAATTGCAGAGTTCTTGCCTGGAGAGTTCCATGGACAGAGGAGCCTGGCGGGTTACAGTCCAAGCAGTCGTGAAGAGTCGGACACGATTGAGCATGCGCGCACTGCTGCCTTTTGCTGTGTTTGCTCCTCGCTCTGAGGCTGGCAGCTGTCTGCCATTGCTCACCGCTGTCAATGCACCGGCCAGTAACAGCCCTTCCCCTGCTGTCTACTGTAGTCACATTCTAAAAAGTGATAAATATGGCAATAATGATGCATTTCTTTGCAAAAGAAAAGTAAATATACTCTAAGTGTAGGCCCAAGGGACTTTCTTGTGCATATTTTACCAACTTATGTAATGGGCTGGGAACAGCTTTATTTTGTCTTTACTACAGGGACAGCTTTATTTTGTCTCCCCGTTGCCTTAACCATACTCTTTGGAAGTCCCCTTTCAGCCTTTGGATGGTATTTCAGATCATACTATAATTTAGGAATCACTTTCTGATTCTAAAAATCCCATTCAATCTAAATCAAAACTTCCAGCATGCATTCAGTTTAAAGCTTTCACCTCTCACCAGGTGAAGGACCAGTGTGCTATAGGTCCAACAGAGAGGAAGAGGGGTGAGGGGATGGTACCTGGTCTGTTATTTCACTCTCTTTATTCCTAATGACTCTTCTCTCATCCCCACTGCAACAATTGCCTGTTTGCATCTCTCCCTTGATTTTGGCTCAGCAGTGAAAGAACCCATCTGCCAATGCAAGAAAGCCAGGTTCAATCCCTGGGTCAGCAAGATCCACTGGAGAAGGGATAGGCTCCTCACGCCAGCATTTTCACCTGGGAAATCCAATGGACAGAGAAGCCTGGCAGGCTACAGTCCATGAGGTCACAGAGTCGGACACAACCGAGAGACTAAACCACACCTTGGTTTTGGTAGGTGTCTCTATTATTTCCCGGAAGATATTAGTGGTTTCTTTGGAGAACACCAGCAATGCATCCTATCTTTTGGTGGGGGATTTATTTTCTAGGAGATCTCACATCACCTTCGAAAGATTCTTCCCTCGCTCTTGGATGGGAACCTTTGCAGACAGGGCTCATTTCCCTTGGGAGGCAACACTTTTGGGTGACTTCTCTGGCTTCCTGTAGGGCCATTGGAGGACTCACAAGCCCTTGCCCCACAAGACATGGGAAGTTCAGGTTTGCTGACACTCCAACCCCTCCACCGTTCCTCCTTCCTTTTCACTACAGCTTTGTTTGGCCAGCTTGTGATCTGCTGATTCTTCCAGAGAAAGTCAAATACCTGTCCTTTCTTCCCTTGCAAACTTGTAGGAACAAATGGCAACTGTTTTCCCCAAGTACATATTCAAGTTTCTGCAACTCAGCTGCATCTTTTCTATGCAGACAACTCTAAACTCTATGAGCAGTTTTTCCTTGGGGGGAGTGGTGGGGGGCTCTACCTTTTTGACCTGTAGAGGAAGGGCTCTCCTTTCTACCTTCCTAGGAGAACAACATGCATGCTTAGTCGTGTCCGACTCTAGCAATCCCATGGACTGTAGCCCACTAGGCTCTTCTGTCCATGGGATTCTCCAGGCAAGAACACTGGAGTGAGTTGCCATTCCCTTCTCCAAGGATCTTCCTGAGCCAGGGATGGAACCCGCATCTCCCATGTCTCCTGCATTGCAGGCAGATTCTTTCCACTGTGCCATCTAGGAAGTCACTCCTAGGAAAGAGAGGAAGGAAAATGTCATAATAGTTTCTATCTGTAATGAGTCTCTACCCCATCCCCATTTTTTCCAGTTTAAAAAGAGTTTATTTCTAAAACTTTCAAAGCCTATTGAGTTCCTACCATATCACATTAGCTTTTCTCTCCAGAAGAAACCAATTTTTAAACTTTTATTTGTATTTTCTTTATAATTTTATCATATAACCTTTTAAAAAGTCACCTGGAGAAACCTGGGCTTCCCTGGTTAGAGATTCATTTCTGAATAACAACTGAAATGTATAATTTTTCTAAAATAAGCATTTTTCAAGCTGTGAACTGCCATCATTAGTAAGTTATGAAATTTATTTAGTGGGATAAGACCAGCATATTTTAATAAGCTGAGATAAGAGACTATCAGAATGTATCACAATTAATAAAGCTAAGTGTTTGTTTCTGATACTCAAATTACATTTATATACTCTGAGTATACGTTGTGTGTCCTGGGTCTTAATTTAAGATGTTTTTCTTATTATAGTCCACTCAAAAAAAAAAAAAAAAGACAGAAAAGGCTGTACTCTGCTTTTTAATCCTAGAAGTTTACCTTTACTCATATGCATGTATGCATTCAATTTATCATTTATCCAAATTCTTCAGATAACACTTATTAAGCATCCCCTGTACATCAGGCCTACACTGATGACAGCTACTCTTACAAAACCTTTCTCTTCTAGTCTTCTACTCCTCCTCCTCTTTTGCTTAGAGAAAATCTTACCTCCTGCATTAGTATAAGCTAATAACTGAAAAATACTCAACAGTAGATATGAATCCATATTGGAAATTACAGAATATTCATCCTTTTTTGAGAAGATAATAGTTCTATAGCATTTATCCAGTAATGTAATTTTCTCCTTTTTCAGTTATTCATCCCCAAACTGTGCCTAAATTATTCATGCCTTCTATAACTTGACTTTTTGATATGTGCTAGAAAATGTACAAAATAATAAGCTTACAGCAAGCAAACACGTACAAAAATATTCAGGAACCACTAATCAGGATTAAACAGTTTAGAGTTACTTTGTGAGCATGTGCTAATGTATAAATCTATTTATTGACATAATGCATCTAATCTGAATTTTTAAGCAATGATATTCTAGCCTTGTCTGCTCTTGAGACATAAGTGAATGGTCAACTTAATTGTTTTCTCAACCA
>SJYC01138116.1:0-16810 GCA_006408675.1 Madoqua kirkii | reverse complement strand
CCACCCACACATCACATATTATTACAATTGTTCCCAAGGGGCAAGAAAGTTACCAAATGTTGCCATTTTTTGTAACACTTCAGAGATCTAGTGATGTGTCTGTTGAAATGACTGAACTGTTTCTTTAGTTACCCCATAGATTAACTATTCAGGCCAATGTCAATTCCACTCTTGTTTGAGCTCCAGGGACTCTTCACTTAACATATATTGTATCTTAAAGTCACTTCAGATGAATTACAGACAGGGTACATATTCAAATTGGTTCTATTTGATTTTATCCTTGTTAAGCTGGTTTCAATTCACATTGTTTGAATTCTCAAAGTCATTCAACTCAAAGTGTAGAATCATTATGTTGGAAACCATTCTGTACTAACAGTTTCACTTATTACTATTTTTAAAATTTGGAAATCAAGTATGGTTTGTGCACTCATAGCAAAGAAGAGTGAATTAGCTTTACAAATAGCAAGTATTCATACTTAGTATGGGCTTAGTGCTTTACATGCAAAATGCATTCCATCTTTCCAGCAAGCCCAGGAGGTAATGGAAGGTGGCAGGATATGCCTCAAATATGCCACTTTGGCATAACGGTTATTTTGAACTAAAGCCACCTGAAAAACAGCAGGTGCAAGAAGCCCAGTCTTACTTCCCACTTTCTTCTGGAAAATAGGAGCTAAAACTCCCATGTGAAAGATGCTATTCCTATACTAGGAAGAAAGAAACATTCTTTACCAGAGATAAGATATAGAGGCTGGGAAAATTCTGTACAAACAGACCTTCTTAAAATAATTCTTATCATCCATGAGCCTCTCTCTATATTTTAGTTATTTTCCTACAGCTTGGCCTGGTATAAAAGCATTTAGGTGTTGAGTCTTCATTTCTTTATGAGTGTTCCTGTGTCACATAAAACTAATATTAAATAAATTTGAATGTTTGCCTCCTATTAATCTGTTTCATCTACTTAATTCTCAGACCCAGGGGAAGACCCTCTAAGAGGGTAGAGGGCAAGTTTTGCCTCTTACACAATAGGTTCATCTGGGAAATTAAAGGCTTGAGGTAAATCATCTGAAATTATACAGCAGAGTGTGGTAGAGGCAGGGCCATCTGTTCAGTCTCAGTAACTGCTATTCCCTACTTCATTTAATAAATGAATTCATCAAATATCCATCAAATGCCTACTACTTTATCAAGTGTTTGTTTTAGAGATACATCAGTGACTAAAACGTCCTGACCCACATGGATCTTACATTCTAGGGTAGGGAGATAGACAACAAACAACAGCATAATCGTGAGAATACGACACAGTATCAAAGGTGATGAGTGCTAGGGAATAAACTGAGCAGAGGAAGAGACTCCTGGTAGGGCAGGGGTTACACTGCAATAACAAAGAGCAAACAGGGTGGCCACATGGCCTCATTGGCCTCATTGAAAAGGTCAATCTGAGCCATGACTTACAGAGCTATACTTGGGCACAATGCTTTGGCAGGAAACCGGTAAAACTTGAGAATGAAGTAGAAAATAATAATTGAGAAAAGTACTTAAGTTTTTGGTTTGATTTTTTTTTAAGGTATCTGTCCCATAGTCTTATACTTCAGCTGTTACTGTGTAAGTTCCTTGACTGAGATAACTGTACTCCACACATCTTCTCCTCCCTCCATGGTGCTCGGAGGAGTGGTGTCCCAGCCTGCATCTACTGAAGGAATGAACAGCTAAGTGTTAGTCGCTAAGCCACGCCTGACTTGTTGAGACCCCATGGACTGTAGCCCTCCAGGCCCCTCTGTCCAGGGGATTCTCCAGGCAAGAATCCTGGAGTGGGTCACCATGCCCTCCTCCAGGAGCAGCTAATAGAATGAGTTAAATAGATGAGAATTAAGAGATCAGAATAAAGCAGTGATTTAATCAATGGTTATAATCATTAATAAGCAAATATAGAAACATCTAATCTGATAAAGAAATTTATGAGAGTTTTTTTGAGGATGGCAAATGCAACCAAGATAATGGGTTTGGGTATAGAATTAGAGTCGTTTTGTTAATCTCAAGAGCTGAGGGTGTTGACTGAGAAAGCTTGCCTGAGTTGGAGGTAATTTGTGGTGAATTGAAGAAATAGGCCATAGTTCTTTATTCTGAGCCATATGTGTAGTAGGTATTGGAGATAAATCATTTAATAAAACAGACAGTCGTTGAATTTATCGGCTCATATTTTTCAAAAGGATATATCCACCATCAAGAGTTGAATGAATAAAAATTATGTGATATATATGTACATACACACACACACACACACACACACACACACACACACACACACACACTGGGTAGTCAGCATAAACGAAAATGAAATTTTGCCATTTGCAACAACATGGATGGATTTGGAGGGTATTATGCTAACTGAAATAAGTCAGACAGAGAAACACAAATACTATATGATATCACTTATATGTGAAATACAAAAAATACAACAAACTAGTGAATATTATGGGAGAAGGCAATGGCACCCCACTCCAGTACTCTTGCCTGGCAAATCCCATGGACAGAGGAGCCTGGTGGGCTGTAGTCCATGGGGTTGCTAAGAGTCAGACACGACTGAGAGACTTCATTTCACTTTTCACTTTCAAGCATTGGAGAAGGAAATGGCAACCCACTCCAGTGTTCTTGCTTGGAGAATCCCAGGGACTGCGGAGCCTGGTGGGCTGCCATCTATGGGGTCGCACAGAGTCAGAAACGACTGAAGTGACTTAGCAGCAGCAGCACCAGTGAATATTACAAACAAGAAGCAGACTCATGGATATAGAGAACAAACTCTTGGATACCAGTAGGAGGAGGGATGGAGGAGGGGCACAACAGTAGTAGGGAATTAAGACGTACAAACTACTATGTATAAAATAAGTTACAAGGATATATTGTGCAACAGGAGGAAATATAGCCAATACCTTATAACAACTATGAATGGAGTATGTGTGGGTGTATTACTTGCTCAGTTGTGTCCAACTCTTTTTGACCCCACGGACTGCAGCCTGCCAGGCTCCTCTGTACATGGAATTCTCCAGGCAAGAATACTGGAGTGGGTTGCCATGATCTCCTCCAGGGATATTCCCCACCCAGGGATCAAATTCAGGTCTCCCGCACTGCAGGCAGACTATAGTCTGAACCACCAGGGAAGCCCCATGAATGGACCATAACCTTTAAAAAATGTGAATCATTTTATCATACCCTTGTAACTTTTATAACATTGTACATCAACTATACTTCAATAAAAACACAAGTTCCATGGAGAAAATAAATACATAAAAAAGAGACACCCATTAAACAAAAAGCTATGTAATTATCATTGTGTTAAGTGTTGTAAAGGAAGTATACAGAAAGTCAAGAGAATGGGTAACAAGGGGCCTTAATCTTCTCTGGGGTGTTAACAAGGCAAATCTGAAAACTGAAGGGCAAATATGTGGGGTGGAGGTGGAAAAGTAGGGACTCTCTGTATTACAGGTACTGTTTATTCATTCAATGAATGTTCATCAAGTATTATTATATTCCTGCACCATGTGCATACAGAACATATATCTCCTTTAAAATTCACAACAACCTGTAAGATTCCATTATCCTCACATGAAAAAAATAAAGCTCAGGGAGGTAAAATATTACTCAAGGTCACACAGGTTGCAAGACAGGATTCAAATTCAGATCTGTCCAAGATTTTCTCATGTCAGGTGTTAGCAACCTGTTACCAAGATCTCTGCTATTATGATGAGTTTGGATTATATATTTACTAAAAATCCACAGCCTAGGTAGGTGCTCAGATTTGACTACTGTTTGTGGCAGGGCAGGTTGATCTGGGCCAAAATGCCCAATGACTAACCCAGCTGAATTGTCCCTGTGGGATCTAACCCTTGGTCCTGCTTACCACGACAAATTTTCCTGTCCCTATTTACTTGTTTTTTTTTTTTTTTTTTAAATGAGGCCTTTAGACACCAGTTTCAGTGCTGCAAACAGCACTTCTCTTGTGGAGCTCAGTCTAGTGAGGATTTGGATCCATAAACAGATAGTGAACTGAAAGTTGCTCAATTGTGTCCAACTCTTTGTGACCCCATAGACTATACAGTCCATGGAATTCTCCAGGCCAGACTACTGGAGTGGGTAACCATTTCCTTCTCCAGGATAAATCAAATCTAAAATGTCAAATGTTATGCTAATGTTACAAAATTGTTACAGAAAGAACTGGAGCCCAATGTAAGAAGTTCCCTATTTTTCCTGAAGGCTTTTTGAGAGGAGCTGGCCTTTGGCCAAGAGATTGGAAAGGAGCAGCAGGATGCTAGGGAACGGAAGGAGAAAGAACAGCATCTTCTACGGGACCTGAGGAAGCCCACCAGGATTTTCAAACTGAGTGTCTGGCTAAGGTGTATCAGGGTATGTACTGCTGGGGGGTTGGGGTGGGAGGAATAGCCCTATCAGCTCTTAGCAGATCACATGGCCTTGGCCCTGACTTTCTACACTGTATGGATATATGAAATGTTAACTTGTGGTTTGACCTCCCACTAGGCCATTTAAAACCTTTACCAACAAGAAGGGTCAAGTAGGAGAGAGACAGGAAGAATTAAACTCCGAATGTACTGTGGGTACATTCAAATGTGGGTTTCCCTGGTGGCTCAGATGGTAAAGAATCTGCCTGCCAAGCAGGAGGCCTGGGTTTGATCCTCGGGTTGGGAAGATGCCTTGGAGGAGGACATGGCCACTCACTTGAGTATTCTCACCTGGAGAACCCCACGGATAGAGGAGCCTGGCGGGCTGCAGTCCATGTGGTCGCACAGAGTCAGACACAATTGAGTGATTAAACACATATTCAAATGTATATCAAGGAACCACACTCAGATACTATCTCAAGGAACCTTACCTACAAACTGATTTGCTCTTTGAAAATGTATTGACACTAATCATAAGAAGAATGCTAGCCCACGTATGGTGCTTAAAGATATTTTGAATTTATTGGTTTTTTTTTTTTTTTTTTTGAGGATGGGAGATAGCAAGAACCTGAAATAACGGGCTGTGCTTTAGAGTCCAAAACCAAATCTATTTACAGTAAAACCATAATTATACATATGACAGCTTCCCTGATGGCTCAGCATTAAAGAATCTGCCTGAAATGCAGGAGACACAGGAAACTCAGGTTCAATCCCTGGATCAGGAAGATTTCCTGGAGGAAGAAATGGTAACTCACTCTAGTATTCCTGCCCGGAAAATCCCATGGACAGAGGAGCCTGGCGGGCTGCAGTTCAAGGGGTCACAAAAGAGTCAGACATGATTGAGCGTGCACACACATCATCACATATGCAGCTCCTGTGACAGGGATGCAGCATCAAATCAATATTCTACTTCACAAGACCCACATCAACAAGCATTTGATTCAAAGAATCACCTTCATTAGCACAGATTATCACCAGCTCATCACAGACTTAGATAAGTCTAATGAACCCAGTCTCTGTGTCAGGTGCAAAATTCCCCTAACAGCAGAGATTTCACTTGGCACTTGGGCCTGAGAGAGGCCTCAAAGTGGGCAATTAGCTTGTTGGGTATGTGGTACACTTTGTACCTCTTCATTACCACATCCTGCATCAGAGAAGGCAGAACACAAGAGCTTTCAATGTCAATGGCTTTTTACCATTTGAAATCTGGAAGAAGAATTTCTTAACCCATTCACTTCTACTGAGAGCTAGGGAAATGTACGACTCTCACGGGTAAGCACGAAATTTAGTTTCATGGAACAGACAGAAGGAGGTATGCTAAATTAACAGATCATCTTTTAAGGAAGAAAGGAAGAGTAAAAATCAGGAATACCTGTTACAATTTAATAGACTAAATGAGACAATAAATTACAGTTTAAATGGCTGTTGGTTATAAGCATCTCAAAAATTTTTTTAATTCAAAAGGTTAAGAATTCTCACATCACCTTCTAAAATTCTATAAAGGAATCCCAATAGAAACAGGACTTATTAGATGTCAAACCCATTTTAAAGCACAGAATTATTCTCTACCCCACTCTGCCCCCAACACCAGTCAGAGTCTCTGGGCTATGAGAAAAGAGATACAGAGTAGAAATTAAGAACATGAGCTTTGGACTCAGAGTGCCTGATTTAAACACAGGCAAACCTAAGCAACCAAGTAGTAGAACTATCTGCGATGATGATGATGGTGGTGCTGGGGGTTGTGATGACTGCAAACAGGAAGACGGGGAGGATGATTTGGTGATCCAAGTTCAGTGCAGCCTGGTCTATGGACTGACTTATACCACTTTCCTCATAAATGCTTAAGAACCGGTAATAGCGAACAAGGGATATTTATCATCTCTGTCCCTTCACATCTGAGGAAAAGGGAAATTTATTTTTTCAAACTCTTCCCAAGACTAGATTGATGCCAAGTAAGTGTCAGTTTAACCCTTATTTAAATCACTGTCTACTGCTTAGGTCCAATTTCAACAGTCCAGCTTCAGAGGAAATCTTAACTACTTCTGCACAGAATCTATATTGACCAGACAGTCCCAGACTGGACCTCTTGAGCTTATTAGATTTAGTCGAATAGTGGGCTAAAGTTACAATAGTAGCTCTACAGGGATCCCTGGTCACAAATTTCAATATCCTGCATGAGGAAGCTGCACAACCATTACTGAGCTGTTTCTAGTGGCCAACTGAGAATATGTAGAAAACTACCAGAAAGGAGAACAAAAACATTCAAAACTGTAGTAATTAAGAATTACAATTGTTATTGGTTCTGGCCTAAAGAGAAGTCATCTATTAATTATAAACACAACTACCATAACTTCTCAGTAGTCAGCTAACCAGAAAATCACTGCGTTATACTGTATCATTTTATCAACATCCCAAGTTTGGGCAATTATATCTTTGACATTTTTATTCTCCATCTATAAATCATACCTCTCAGGTTAGAAGAAAACCAACTTAGGCATTTTATTATGAATCAAAATAGGATAAGAATGTAACTTTGCAGCGATTAACTAGAAATGGGCATCTCTTCATGATTCCATTACTACTGCATTCCAAAAATTATACGGGAGGAAAAAAAGGGATATCACAGCTATATTTACATAAAATACCCTATAAATGGACAAAGGAGAATAAATTTATTCATGTTTTAATACAAACGTATAGATGAGTTGCTGGGATAATATATTTATACTTATTTACCTCCTAGATATCCCCATCTTCCTGTTCTTTAGAACTTCGGTCCCTTTACTATATCCAAAACTCACTCCACTTGCCCCCAAACATCCTCTTCTACATCTTATTTATCAGTGACCAATAACTTGTATGTAGGTAGTCAGACATGAGCAGGTCTCCACCCCATCCAGGCAGGATGGGTCATCTTTCCCTCTCCACCTGGACACTGGTGACCAGAATACCACTCAGAGATTCTCTCTGTTGTAGCCAAGGACCATCTCTAGGTTTCCAGCCATATCAGGACCAAGCAAGACAAAAGCCACCAGCACAGATTGGCACAGGTGCATCAAATCCTAAAAGGTGACACAAAGTAACCCAGGGTTTATTATGCCACATTTGTAATAAATTAGCATTGCAGGTTTTGCCACCTCCAGTATTGTGGGTTTTTCTTGGATGCTTACAGGTAAGCACCTGTGCACTAGAACTGTCAATCAACTTGTCAGTCCCAAGATGCAGAACCCAGGGAGGAACCGCTCTAAAAAAACCCCACCCTATCCCACCCCACTGTGGGCTGCTTCTGATTTCCAGACAGTCCACTCTCATCTCTCATTCTTTCTGAAGAGTGTGCTTTTGCTTTTGCTTAATAAAACTCTTGCTTTACTTAAAACTGCTCTATGTCTCTCGACTGAATTCTTTCCCCGAAGAGGGCAAGAACCGAGAAAATCACCATTCCACCACTGATATAACTACTTATTAAATAGCCAGTCCCCTCCTCCCAAGTAAACTCGTACAACATGACAATTATATCTACCAAACATTCATGAAGTTATTGTCCTTCCCTCCATCTCTAGAACTACTAACCTAGCTTATGCCCTTGTGATGTTTGCCAAATCATAGCAGCCACCTTTAACACTCCTGGCTTCCAGTTTTGTCCTTGATTTTTGCTCCATTCACCCTCCAGGATCTGACCTTGCCCCACCAGTACTTGGGATACTTCATGCTTCCAGGACAAAGTCCTCAACCTGGGACACAGGGCCCCAGAAATCACTCCTTGTTTATTTCCAGCTTCAGATCTTGTCAATGATCCTTTGTCAGACATATCATGTGATTCCTTGCCTCAACATCTCTGCTTCTGCTAGTTCCCTCCTTCTAGAAGCTCCACCTTCTCCTCCCCCAACTCCACACTCATTCCTTAGAACTCACCTGAGATCACACCTTTCCATTCCAGGTAAGACTCACTCCCATATATATGCTAATGATGGCAGTCACCACAAATTTTTCCTCTAATCTAATTAAATCTCTACTCTCTAACCTCCGAATTCGAGCTTCTTCAATTTGAACTTTTAGGGGGATGAGTTTCATTCATGTTATTTATTTACACTACTATCTCCCGTATCTTGAACATAGTAGATACACTTAAGAGGTCTGTTAAGTGAATGACTGAGTGATTGATTGAGTGAATATCTTTATCAAGAACAATCATTACTGAAAAGCAAATGTGAGGCAGAGAAAATGTCATTCCTCAGAATTCAGAGATGGGGTAGGGGATGGAACCCTCTAACACAGTCCAAGGGAGTTTCACAATTAGGGCAGGTCTCACAGTCGGAGCAGAAGTTAAGAGGCCAAGAGGAATGCCTAGGTGAGGAGACGAGACCAGCAAGACAAAGAAGGCTGCACGGAATACAGTCAATGCGGATCTTCCTCGCAACACTTGAAGGTTTTAGCAAAGTTGTCAAATTCACCCATGCTACCAGTTCTTGGATTTTTCATGAAAAACTGCTCGACTACTGGACAGCTTTGCATTCAGGTTTGAGGCCCCATGGGAGAAAGAGCACTCACAGGTGGATATAGAGGTCTGAAGGCAGAGAGGAGCAGAAAGATAGGTTAGGTGTGGTCTTGGCATGGAGGCATGGCAAAAGTTAATCAATTCTCCACAGAGTAAGAGAGCCCTAGGCAATAGAAATATGACAAGAAGAGAATAAGGTTGGATGCTAGATGAATTCATATGTCAATAGTAATAGGTTTTGGTTTGCTATGCACTTCTTAATTATAGTCTGCCTTAAAAAAAAGATTTGATGGTGCCAAGAAAAAATAAGAAAACATAGTTATTGTTCAAAATGCATTCCATAGGTATCACAGGTGAAACGTGAGCTTCTTAGCAGCCAGTATGAAAAAAGAACATCATCTTTTACAGTTTGAAGTTACTCAGACAACACGAGGCTATTCTTGATACTGAAGCATCAGGTAGAAATGTTTCCTGGGTCCTGAGAGAAAAAACATTCTGAAACAATGAGCAACAGCTTTACCATAATGTTTTGGGAATATGGTACGATATCAAGAGAAATAAATATATTTTAAAAAATAAAGAATACATTTATTCTCTAAACAAATGTTAGAATAATGATTTCAAAGCCTCTTGCTCTTGAGCACATTGATACACTCCCTATATCAACCACAACTGATTGTTTATTTCACACCAGATATTACATCTCACATTGTATATCTCACTTCAACCTTGATGGATGACTAGCAATAAAAGAAACATGTCTCATTTACAAACACTTTTTATTGTTCATATCCTCAGTTATCTTCAGATGACAGTTATTTAACACACGGTTAGTATCACCCTCTATGAAGTTAGTGCCTTACGCTTCAAATAAGCCTCTTCCAAAGAACAGACCTTACACATACACTTACACAGCATTACAAACTAATGAGAATTCAAAGAGGCACCTTGGAGCTTCTACTTGAGAAGGAATTTTCCCTTCCCATACTGAAGGGTGGGGGGGTCTGGCGGTGCTTCTTTTGTCCAGAGCCAACTTCTCAATGAAATGTTTTCACTTAGCACCCTTTGGGTTCAGTTGTTCAACTGGTTACAATTAGTTAGATTAGTAACTGGTTGAACAACTGTAACCAAAGAGTACAGATTGAAGTGCTGAGGTCTACTAGAGAGAGGTCTGTTTGCTAGAGGAGGTCAGCAGAGGTCTGTCTGTCCTCTTCAATGTCTGCATGAATGGCCTGAAGCAAGATACATCCATTCAAGAGAAATTCATTAGACACCTATTCAGCATCTAGGATTTGCCTGCTACTGCAAAAGGGCCCGAAGGAGCTGAGAAAACTTCAGTCCCTGAGGCCAAGCCGGGGAGGGAAAGAGAGAGACAGAGAAACTATATTACAGAGTAAGAAATTTAACACTTGAACATTAGCTAGGGAAAGCTGAATGAAGAAAAATACTTCAAAGAGTATGAAGGTGATAACCCCTACAATGGACAAATTTCTCATCAGAGTGAGCATTCATTCTCAACACTATGTAATATATCTGGGATTCTACTTTTATTCAGTTAAACTCACACAACAGTATGTAAGCAACAGTTAGCAAGTCTTATTTTACAATACAAACAAGAAAACAAAACGGAAGCCCAGCTTTTTTAATCTGAAAGCACAGGATTCTCATCTCCCCAAAGCTTAGGCCATTCCCTGATATTAAATATGGATACTTCACAAAACTTATTCTTTTAAGCACCAATTTTCATTTATTGTAATTAATATGACATGCTTAATGGGATTCTGGCTGTCTGCAGTAGTCACTCCATTTCCCTCATCACCAAATATTTCCGCCATGGACAGAATTCTGTATCAGGGCAGACCCAGTTAATTTGGTCATAAGAATTCTGTGGATTCTTTTTGAGTTTTTCAGTACTGATTGAGAACTTCAAGAATTCTAAATACTCTCCTTGGAACTGAATAAGATCTGGAGAGAACACAGGTTAGTTCCTCCTCTCAAAGAATTCACCAATCCATTGGGTTGTTTGCAATAAACCTAATCCATTGGGTGGTTTTCCCAACCCAGTGAGATCAACAGGTGGGTATTCTCTGGTGTTCAAGAAACTAATTTTTCCCCATTGTAGTATGCATCAACAACAAACATTTACAAGAAGACAGTGTAGAACACAAACAAAGACAGTGTAGTACATAAACAAGTCTTCAGTGGGATCCAACTCTGAGCTTAAATGACATCTCTCAGGTTTTAGACTAAGTGGCCGTGTAGGCATAAAAGTAACAGAATCCAATTTACAGGTAGGATGGAGAAAATTGCACTGTAGAGCCAGAATACTTAAAATATATTTTCTTTGAAAGATGTATGTCTTTCTATCAGATGTTTTAATTTTCTAAAGCTCTGTAGAACTTAATACTCCAACTACACATATTAGTCAAAGCTGTTCAAAACCAAGCTTCCCTTATTTACAAAAGGCAGTTTTTATAAGACAACTATCAAGGATAAACACAAAAGGAAATGGAAACTTTTCCATTTCTAGCAATTCGCTGGAGTAAACCAGCTGTGTTTTGAATACAGCTGTTTCTGTGGGGGATTTTTCTTTCCTTTTTTTTTTTGGAATTTAATATTGACTTAGTTCTTGTGGCATGAATATAGCAAATGAAAGATTGTTCTGGGCTTGATAAGAGAGACCAGAAACAATTGCTCCCACGGGTCCTTCCCTGCCTTAATAACCAAACTCTTATCTGAGGCCTCTTAGGTAAGAGACTGTCGTTTGTCATGTCAAGTACACACAAACAAAATATTCTAGGACTTGTCTTGCCACTTTCTTTAAACTGAAGAAGACACAAACCCAGCCAGGAGGCAGTTAAGAAGATCAAGTTGAAAGTAAGAAGGCAGGCCTCAAAAAAAAATAAAGGCATAAGTAAGAAGGCAGGCCTCAAAAAAAAAAAAGGCAGGTCTCAAATGTAAACACAGAAGAGAGCCTCTTATTCCCTATACTTCTCACTTGTCAATCATTGAAAGCTGTTTCTCACTGCATTCAATTCTTCAAAAAAGAAACCAAGACAGTTTTTTCCCAGACTATGATATATATATCTTGTCATGTATTTTTTTTTGTTAATAACCATATTAATTAGATAATTTTTAACACTTAAATAAAACTAAGACTTTTCCTGCTGATTTGTCCAGAGTCTATCTGAGTTACTAGCATTTATAGCTACATTTTATCTAGTACTTAACTTTGTGCCAGGAAGTGTACAGAGCACTCCACATACGTTACGGTATTTATTCTTCCCCACAGTTTGATAGGATAATGTTTAGCATAGGAATCCTTGGCGGGATCCACAGTTCTAAACAGTGAATTAGAGCACAAAAGTCGGTGCTCTGGAGTTAGATGACCTGTATTGCAAAGGAATAAGTCACAACTTAGCAACTAAGCAACAACAGTGACAATCTGGATCCTAACTGCAAGAAGCTGGGTAAGTGGCAAAGTGAAGAAAGTAGAACTATCAATCTCATAGGATAATTCTGGAGATTAAGCCTGATGCATTTGCTTGAGCCCCCTATAGACCTGCACCTGACCTCTGGCACCTTTCCAATGTTATTTGATGTTTTTAAACTTGCAGAATGACATACAGATGCTGACATCCCCAAAGACTACAGTGACTTGAAGTCTAGCCAGGTTAAGTCTCCAGGTTCCATTTATTTGGTTATGTATAATGTTCTTCACCCAAGCTAACCCCTTTAGAAAAGTTCATTTCTGTTCTTTCACCTGAGGCTTCTCCTGAGAAGGTGTGGCCATGAGGATTTCGTTGTTATTTTTGCCCCAGTTGGTTTGACTGTTTCAGATAAGGAGGAATTGGGTTGGATACAGGGGCCGATGGCAGTCCTTCCAGCCTCTAAGCTTTAAAGCTAGCTAACCTGGCACAGGTCAACCTTCCTGAGCAAGACTGGGAATTCAAATAATTAAAATCTAGGATATCAGAAACAATGTAACTGGACCAAAGGGCGAAAGTAATGGAAGCCTGACATTCTGGGCTCAAGTTATAAGCTATAAGGCCTAGAAATCTCTCTCTAGTTCAGAAGGTGAACATAGCTCTCCCTGACCTACGTTTTCCTAGCAATGTGGTTCGTAGAGGTTTCAAGGAGTTCAACTTATTTATACATGGTTCTTCACGGTTTAGGAAGAAAATTTTAGAATGCACATTTGCTTATAAGACATGATTCACATTTATATAGATATTGTCAATACTATAGAGCAGGGGTAGGAATGGAAGAGTATAAAGTTGTATCATAGTGAAATACAGGTCCTTTTTCAAGCTCTCTCTCCTTAAACATGTACGTATACATAGTTGATAAAAATACTGGCTCTTAATAAACATTACACAGTAGTTTTCTCAGAATTTAAAGAGAGTACGCATATCAGTGATGTTCAATTGTTTTTCATTATAGACAACAGAAAACAAATTGGGTTAATCATAATGAGAAACTGTGAAAGAAACCAGTAACACAAGCATGGTTGCTGTGCTGTGTTCAGTGGCGCGGTCGTGTCTGACTCTTTGTGACCCTATGGAAAGTAGCCCGCCAGGCTCCTTTGCCAATGGGATTTCCCAGAAAGAATACTGCAGTGGGTTGCCACTTCCTCCTCAGGGGAGCTTCTCAAGCCAGGAAATCAACCCACATCACCCGTACTGGCAGGTGAGCTCTTTACCTGCTGAGTCACCTGGGAAGTCCAATACAAACACAGTATCCAGGAAAGTTTTCTAACAGAATATCAGTCAAGACAGCAGGAACTTATAGCATCAAGTAGGCACCTCAGCTTTGTTAGATTCTTTTCTATTTCTTGATGAAATTGTTTTGTTATGATTAGTAAAGAGCTCATTTTTAAAACCTATACACCCCCTTAGCTATATATGTCAGCAACAATCAGAGACTGTGATATCTTCAACTCAAAACAACAGGTTTATGTTCAGAGACAGTAAATGGTAAAAAAAAAACAAAAAACGGGTTGATTCTATGCCTCTTCTGCAAATTCATTCTTTAATTTAAAAAATATTTGTTCACTATTCATCTAGGCACTAGGGAGAACTGGAGATGGAAAGATACAATACTTGCCTTTAAGGAGCTTGAGGTTTTATGGAAACTCATCCACAAGTTGGTCACTTCCAGATGTTGGTCTAGCTGCAGGCCCAGTAACTCTGGCCCTCAGGCCAAATCAAGCCCCTAGTCTGGTTCTGAAATAAGATTTCACTGTTCAGCCATGCTCATTAGTTTCTACATCGCCATGGGCTGCTTTTGTACTATGAGAACAGATTTGAGTGGTTGTGACAGAAACTTTCTGGCCCCATGAAAGCTAAAGTATTTATTAACATGGCTCTTCATTTTTAAAAAGTTTGCCAATCTATGGTCTCACAAAAAGCTAAATTCATCAGTTTCAATTAGACCTAATATTTTCAAACTGGGAGTACTCAGATGATTACAATCACTCAGAGACTAGTGAAAAATATAAAATATTGGACATGTAACCAACATCCAGTCCCGTTACTTCATGGCAAATAAATGAGAAAATAGTAGAAACAGTGGCTGACTTTATTTTTCTGGGCTCCAAAATCACTGCAGATGGTGATTGCAGCCATGAAATTAAAAGACACTCCTTGGAAGGAAAGTTATGAGCAACCTAGACAGCACATTAAAAAGCAGAGACATTACTTTGTCAACAGAGGTCCATCTAGTCAAGGCTATGGTTTTTCCAGTAGTCATGTATGGATGTGAGAGTTGGGCTATAAAAAAAGCTGAGCACAGAAGAATTGATGCTTTTGAACTGTGGTGTTGAAGAAGACTCTTGAGAGTCCCTTGGACAACAAGGAGATCCAACCAGTCCATCCTAAAGGAGATCAGTCCTGGGTATTCATCGAAAGGACTGATTTTGAAGCTGAAACTCCAAAACTTTGGCCACCTAATGCGAAGAGCTGACTCATTTGAAAAGATCCTGATGCTGGGCAAGATTGAGGGCAGGAGGAGAAGGGGACGACAGAGGATGAGATGGTTGGCTGGCATCACCGACTCAATAGACATGGGTTTGTGTGGACTCCAGGAGTTGGTGAGGGACAGGGAGGCCTGGCGTGCTGCGGTTCATGGGGTCACAAAGAGTCGGACATGACTGAGTCACTGAACTGACTGAACCAATATGAACTGCTTTTTAAATGATAAATATAGATTAATTTATAAATTATAAACTATATAGATTAATTTATAAATTATACAAATATATTCACACAATAAACATTGAAAAAAGAGACCTGTGTTATATATGCTGGTTTAAAAAGATATTGAGGAGAATTTATATGTTACAAAAACCCCAAGGTACATACAGTATTTATAGCATGTTCTTATTTATGTAAAAGAGGGGGGATTTATCTACACATACATATTTATATATTCATGGGCTATTTTGAGAAAGTTACATAAAACTGGTACAGCTTTGTACCCAAACAGAAACAACCTACTAGAAAGTTTTATTATGTTGTTAAACAGTCTGAACTAATACATCAAAGTATTTCAGCAGAAGTAGTGCAACGGGGGAGAGAGAGACTGACAGACAGTTTTATCTTTCATCTTAGGGGCATCCTTTGGCATCTAAAGAATCTTAAAATAGTCGACACTCCAAACACAGTTACTTATAAGAGCATCAATTATTGCTCTCTTGAGCTGTAACTCAAAAGATTTGTTAATTCACACAGCAGACTAAGAAATTCATTCTCATAGGTGAACTGAGTGGAACTCAAGAAATTGATTCAAAAACTGTACCCTTAGCACTGAAGAACCCAGGATATATAGGAATCTAAATGGTGTCCTCTACCTGGGGCTTCAACTGGGTCTTGTATTGAAGAATCTAAGCTACTCCATTTTGTTAACAGAAAAACTCCATTTTGTAAGGTTCCAGGAAAAGAGCCGTTGGAAATCCAAAAGCCTCTGGAAATCCCCTGACCTCACCCCACCGCCCACGAGCCAATCGGACCCCAGACCAAAATCTCCTGACTTAACGCTCAGGAACTTGTGGTCTACCTAGACAACAGGGACCAATCAAGAACCAACACACAACCCTTCAAAAGAAAGTGACCAATCAGATGTTTCCCTACCTAGAAATCCCTTTTTTCCATGTATACTCCCTATATAAGCAATGTAATCCAAAACCCGGGGCTCCTCCCTATAGCCGCTGCGTCAATATCAATGGGAGCCCCAGCTCCAGCTTGGTAATAAAAACTCTCTTCCTTTTGCATCGGATATGGGCTCCCTGGTGGTGATTGGGAGATTTCGAGACTTGGGCATCACAGTGCCTTGTGATCTCAAGCAGAACATATCACCTAATTCTGACTAGAAAGGGAAATAACCCTGCCTCAAGAACACTGCCACATCAGCCTGGCATAAATCTTCGATTATGAAACCTATAAGAATGTCTCAAGGACAGGCTATTGAGAGTCCACAGAGCTTAAGAAAAGCGGCTGGATGTCAGTTTGTACCTCCTTGAATGCAACAACTTGCATAATGTGAAAGAAGAATGCCACCTGCTCAGTCAGTAAACAAAGGATGCTGCAGCCATCAAGCCATTACCCACGCAGCCATAACCTCCCACTCTCAAACAGTGAGCTCTCAGAGGCTTCAGGACGGACACCAAAGAGTACTGGCTGCCGGTATTTAAGGAGCCGGTCAAAGGAATCATGTCAAAGGAATGATTTCAATGAACCTAGACTCTTGCATTTTCCCCTACAAAGAAAAGTGCTAAATTCATTAACTTGAGATGTTTGGTGTTTCTTTAATTAACAGTAATCCTGTGATGTTCCAACTACTGGTTTGTTGGTTTTTTTTTTTTTTT
>SJYC01138115.1:0-12693 GCA_006408675.1 Madoqua kirkii | reverse complement strand
TGTTTTTTGTTGTTGTTGCAAAACTCTTATATATCCTGACTACTCAGAACTATCTCAGAGGCTGTCTCCTGGGTTTAAGTCCTTAGTATGTCCTCCAAATAAAACATAATTCTCAGCTTTTACATTGTGTATGATTTTCAGTTGATAGAGGAAATCACAATTCAGTCCAAAATTTGCTTTTGTTATTATATTATACCTGGCTTCACTGTGAAGAGGAGACCTTTGCACTTTATTCTCTCCTAATTAATGCAGGCTAAGACAGTCACCAAAAGAACTTCATAACTAGGAAGAATCAAATGGGCTACGTTGATTCACAATGACTCATTTAAAAATAAGTGATTAATCTTGATAAAAGAGAGATTACCTAAGTTTCCCATTAATGAATGTTCCACTTACTTCAATTAGGACATGAAAGTCACCCTGACTAAAGTTTTGAACATTGGCTCAAAATCCTTTTTTTTTTTTTAGTATGGCTCTTCCTCTTTTTTTTTTTTTTAAATCAAGAACATCCCCAAATATATTTAGATATTTTCAGCAATACTGAGTCTTATCTGGTGTTGAGAAGATAGCAATTTAGTGGAAGAATCATAATATTTTAGATTCGAAAGGCGCTTTTAAGAATATCTTTTTCATCTGTCACTCTACTGTAGAGGAAGAATGCTGCCTGCTGTATCAGTAAGCGAGGGATGTTGCAGCCATCAAGCCGTCAGTCAATGCAGCTACCCCACGGTGCACCCTGAGAGGATTCAGGGTGGAGAAAACGGGATGCTGGCCCTAGATAGTTAAGGGGCATATCAAAGGACTGATAGCAATTAGCCCAGACTCTGGCATCTTCCCATACACAGAAAAGCGCTAAATTCATTAACTTGAGAAGGCTATTTTTGGTTAGTTAACAGTAATTTTTGGATGTTCTGATCTGACAACTGTACCTTTTTTTTTTTCTTTTTCTTTTGCTAAAACTCCTATATATCCTAGCTGACCCCTTACTTCTTCAGAGAAGTCCCTCAGAGCTATGTGAGAGGTTGTCCCCCAGCTTAAGTCCTCAGCAAGTCCAAATAAAACATAATTCTCAATTTTTAGGTTGTGCATTTTTTTTCAGTTGACACTAGTCATCATTTTATACCAGAGAAAACAGCAGTCCCTGGATGTAAAGAAACTCGCCTCAAATGACAAAGGAGAGAATGAACTACGATCAGAGCCTTGAGCCATGATCTTTATTTAGCCTTTAATCTTCTCTGCATAAACACAGGAAGAAAAATTATCATTGAAGAAAAAGTGTTTTAATACTTTCGGCTAAGCACACATTTCCTAGGAATTCTCCTCTATAAACAGAAAAATCTAAACTACTCTGAAGAATGGTACCTCTTTTGCTAATTCTTTGAAATAAATTTACAGCTGAAAGCCTAACATTGACTTCTGGTAGTTACATGAAAATAAAATTTTCTGAAAAAGAAACTAATATTCATGGTAGTGTTCGGTAGTTAGAATAGAAAACAGGAGTCCAGAATGGCGGTGGCTAAAAGATAAGGAAGGGAAAAGCCTGAGAGAATAGAACAAAGGAAGGTCCAAGGACTGGAGTGAGGACCTCAGGCAGGACAAACAGCACTCCTGGCTGGCCCAGTTGACATGGGGCAGGCCCAGGGGGAGGAGAAAAACCACACAAAAAGAGGAGCCAAAGGGCTGGGGGGCTCCCTCTCTCTCTCCTGCATGCTGGGGCACTCTTCTCTTCCGTCTTTGGGTCGGCATGCCCTCACGCCTCAAGGATGGGTTTTCCTGCTATTTTCTAAATAAAATAGAGCTGTAACACGGAGCCGTAACACTGATTTGACTAAGAGCTGTAACAGGGTCTGTTCGAGACCCCGAGAGCTGTGACCCGCCGAGGGCTTTAGTCGTCACTCCAAATCTTTGTTGCGACGAGACAGAACTGAGCAGCGTACGCTCGCCTGACAGAGGATACGGCATTTGAGAGAGGAAAAGGATTAGTGCTGACAAGAGGCTGCTACTTTCCTGAGAAGTTTCCAAATAACAACAACAACAACAACAAAAACACAGCAGAGTGTTCAAAGAAATGGAGATTACAGATGAACTTGGTTTTTCAGGCACAAACTTTGTTTTGGACAGGTCTTGTAGCAAAACCTGAGAGCAGCTGAATAGAAACATTGGTCTAGACCCAGGGCTCAAGGCTTTCCATCTCAGAGCAAATACTGCAACTTCCTCTTATCCTTTACCTACTCTTGGGATAGGAGGGGATAGGATGGCCTAGGAGAACTGAAGGTGGAAAAGGCAGCTTCTTGAGAAGAATTGCCAAGTGTAGAGAACAGCATGTTTAGCTTGGAACCCAACAACTGGTTTTTCAAAAATAAAGGAAGTCATAACTATTAGCATAATGAGAACACAAATCCCAAGCCTCAACTATTTTAGACAGAGCTCTGCAGGAGACCCCCGAAGGCAAATGTAGGGGGATAAGGAGGCTCCAATCCAATCCACTGTATCACGTTTACGGATCCCCTTCTGTGGGTGGGCACAGCACACCATCAAGAGCTTTGAGGATTACTAGGGAAAGAAGATCCTAAAGGAGACAGAATAAATACGTGCATGAGAACATGTCAGAAGTATATAAACAATTACACAACGAAACAGCACACTGCTGGTTCAGAATGGAGGGAAGTGGGAAGAATTCAAGCTGAGGGCTGAGACAGGGATGAGACAAGAAGGACTACACAGAGAAGTCAGATGAATTTTACAGCTGTGATCAGAACTGGTTACCCAGAAAAGTACAGGAAGGGCTTATATTCAGTGGGAGGCAGGGAAGTAGGAAAATCTTGACTTAAATTAAGACAAAAGAATCCACAAAGGTTTCTGAAGCCTCCATTGCTGTAGAGACTGCACTCTAAAGTGAAATGTAGGAATTCATGCAAAAGACAGAACTCTACAATTTGGCACATTAATAATTCAATGAGAATGTCTATTTTACCCTATTCTCTCAAAGTTTCTCATTAGTAACACAATTGCATCTGTTCTCAAAAAAGGAAAAAGAAAAGGAAATCTCAAGTAACAAAAACAATATTTAACTTGATGTCAATATTAAAAATGAAGTAATAAGACCCAGTCAAATAAGGGACTTCACAGATAACAGAACTGTTACTCTAAACTCTATAGATGTCATATCCTGATTAAACTTCTGGGGTAAAATATTCCACTTGTGAAGCCACAGTGCTGTTTCTGAGATAAAGTAAAACTTCTCATCAATATTTATATCCTATTTTTATATTAGAAGTCACATATTCAAGAAAGACAAGTATGATATCACTTATATGTGGAATCTAATATATGATACAAATGAACTTATTTACAAAACAGAAACAGACTCACAGACATAGACATATGGTTACCAAACGAGAAGGGTGGAGAAGGGATAAATTAGGAGTTTGGGATTAAGAGATGCAAACTACTATACACAAACTAGATAAACAAGAAGATCCTTGCATAGCACAGGGAACTATGTGCAATGTCTTATAACAATAATAGGGAAGAATATGTAAAAGACTATCTATCTGAATCACTTTGCTGTACCTCAGAAACTAACACAACACTGTAAATCAACTATACTTCAATAATTTTTTAAAAAGTAGAAAACTAAAAAAAAGAAAGAAATTTAAGTCTTTCTGACTCAAACTTTTTTTTTCAATAAATAGCTATTTCAGGGAAAAAAAAAAAAAAAAGAGTCATATCCACTTTCAATTAGCCTGCAAAGAAATGAGTTAAACCACAGCTCCCCACATGGAGCACTGACAGCCCCAGGCATACGGTAAAAGTTTTACATGGCATTGTAATCGATACTCAGTTCAGCTCAGTTGCTCAGTCATGTCCAACTCTTTGCGACCCATGGACTGCAGCATGCCTGCAGGCCTCCCTGTCCATCACCAACTCGCAGTTTACTCAAACTCATGTCCATTGAGTTGGTGATGCCATCCAACCATCTCATCCTCTGTTGTCCCCTTCTTCTCCCACCTTCAATCTTTCCCATCATCAGTGTCTTTTCCAGTGAGTCAGTTCTTCACATCAGGAGTCCAAAGTATTAGAGTTTCAGCTTCAACATCAGTCCTTCCAATGAACATTCAGGACTGATTTCTTTTAGGATGGACTGGTTGGATCTCCTTGCAGTCTAAGGGGCTCTCAAGAGTCTCCTCCAACACCACAGTTCAAAAACATCAATTCTTTGTGGCTCAGCTTTCTTTATAGTCCAACTCTCATATTCATACATGACTAGACAGACCTTTGTTGGCAAAGTAATGTCTCTTTTTAACATGCTATCTAGGTTGGTCATAACTTTTCTTCCAAGGAGTGTCTTTTCTTATAACTGATACTAACAATATCCTAATAAGGTGCCATAACTTACACACATTTTGCAGGCCAGGAAAACTAAGGTGTAGAAAGTTGAAGTAATTTGCCCTCGCTCACAGCTCGTGAAGAACAGAGACTCCAAATTATAAAGTATTAACTCTCTGATCTAGGGCCTGTCAAAGAGTTCTCTGGTGCCTTCTCTAAGAGGACTGGGATGAAAAGATAGAAGAGTTCCACTTTGCTGCTCCCCTGCAGCAAGGATGAAATGTCTCTCACACTTTTTTCTATGAGGGTGTCTTACCAATGTCCCTTGTCCTTATTACTTAAGGGAATTCTTACTAATTCCATTGGAAAGTTTTCTGCATTCTGTTAGATCATACTCCCAGGAAATTTTTCTTGATAAGAAATCTTTATTTTGTCTGAGGAATTCTCATAGTTGCCCTTAGTATCACCCCTTAAATCTCTTTCTCTTGAAGCATTTATTCTCCTTTAAAAATAACTAATAGCTTCATTCATCTATTTAGCCAGGCTGTAAATACTCTTTAGTTGCATAATGTTTCAGGTCTTTCATCATATTTTCTTTTGCTCTTTCTACTCCCTTCAAATTGCCTGCTTTTTTTTCCCCCCCCACTGATTGAGTTGCTGTGCTCAAGGTTCTGACTAAAAGCTGGTTGGAATCACAATCGGAATGGATTGACAGTCATTTCCTACAACCTATCTACACTTTCTTTTTCTTTTTTTTTAAATCAATACAGCTTTGTTCTCTTACATTCATCATTTTCAGTGCTGAATTATTCCAGAGATTTTTAACTGATAGTACAGCATCAATACATTATTTTCCTTCTTCTGTACATTGTGGATACATTATTTGCTGTTGGTATCTCAGTCAGGGAGACTAGTTGAAGGGGATACTTAAAAAGCTTATGTAATACTGAGGTTTTATTGTTAGCAATTCTCATGAAATTTTATTGGGTAAGGAAGGAGAAAAAGCCAAAAGATATATTTATGATATTTTGTGGATTTTACTTATCCATACACTCTTTCATCAGCTCTCCTATTTGACTGTAATTTCCTTTCTAAATTACATTATCACAATCAAGTACTTTTTTTTTTTCCCACAAGTTTATCAGAGTTCCCTCCAGTGACTTTGAATTTGACTTCTGCTACTTGGACATGCCCTGATAACATTCAGATAACATAAAAACTGATCATTTTTTTCTACTGGTTTTAGGGCATAAGGGGCTTCCGTGTGACACTAATGGTAAAGAATCTATCTGCCAGTGCAGGAGATATGAGAGACTCGAAGGTGATCCCTGAATCAGGAAGATTCCCTGGAGGAAGCTGTGGCAACCCACTTCAGTATTCTTGTCTAGAGAATTCCAAGGAAAGAGGAGCCTGGTGGGCTTCAGTCCACAGGACTGCAAAGAGCTGGACATGACTGAAGCGACTCAGCATGCATGTATGCAAGTCACCCCAGGCAGGCTCATAAGTAAAGGACAACAATTCCTTATTATCTCCAGCTTCATCTATTTCTACCATATTCATCCTCTTTCCATAATCTCACAATCTTATTCTGTCTTTCTGGTCTGTTTGTCTTTCTGGTCTGTTTGATTTCATTCTGTTTGTCTCTTAATATCTTTCTCTCAGTCTTCGCATATCAGAGAACTTTACTGATACAAATACAGACATAATTGCTAACTTTTGCATATGTAAGTTGTTTTTACGAAAACCAAAAATTTTAATGTTGCCAGTTAAAACCCTACTAATGTCACCAAAGATTTATGCCACATTACTAGTCTACAGAATTCATCCTGCCCAAAAAGTAGTGATAAAAACTGATACATATTCTGTCTGATGAGCTTTACTAAGCTATTTTAAAAATATAATAGGACTATGATGTATTTGTTATATGGTTGTTAATAGAGTAAATTTAACTCTCAAAGAACTGTACATAATTTCATAATTATTGAAACCAGAAAACAAGTATTGTGCAAGGGCCTAAGATTTATGCTCTGTATTTAATTATAGATTAAAAAAAAAACAAAGATGATAATTTCTTAGTTTGTGAGTGACAGTTCAGCATTAACATTTTACTATACATGGTGGAATGTTTATTGATTCAAGTTATTTATCTGTAAATTTAAATTGTAAGTTGTCTGGCATACATATTGTCATTTTACCCTTAGACCTTGTGTGACAATAAGCATATGTTTTAGGAACAAATGATAAAGTTATAATAGCATGCTTAAATTAAACTAATAAGAAAAAATGGTTAATGAACATTTGAGAAACTACACAACTTTGCTAGCAATAAGGACAAAAGTAAATAATTAAAACATAACGACAGCTGTCTCACCTAACAGTCAAAAATTTTAAAGTCTGATAAAATCATGGCAACAATGCTGAAAACAGATAATACTCATATGCTGATTACCAGAGAATAAACTTGCAGCTATTTCATGGAATAACTGCATTATTCAGGGAATTCCATAATCCTATTTATCCTAAGGTCCAGCAATTCCACTTCTGGTTATGTATTTCAAAGAAGCTCTCCAAATGTGCACAAGCAAATATGACACTGATGTTCACTGAAGTGTTTAGTCATTTGTTTATTCATTTCCCAAATATTCATTGAGGGCACAATTCTATTTTCTTGGGATTAACTCAGACTGACACAGACAATTCTCCCCGTTCTCATTGGTATGTTCTAGGACACTGTTTTTCATATTAAAATGTTTAGGCAACCAAATCAATAAAGAAGTGTATAGTCAAAAATAGAGGGAAAGAACACTGTTGAGTGAAAAAACGTGTTACAGAATGCTACTTGCGTGGTATGTAATTTGTGAAAAATTTGAAACCACATTAAACTTTATACAATGTTCTGGATGTGTATGTGTGTGTATGTACAAGCAATATAAAAATGAGTAATTTCATGATAGTGAAACAGGAGGGAAGGGGGCAAGGCACAACCTTGGAAAGAATGACACAGCCATAGGACACAACATAAACTGGCACAACTAACTAGGTCCAAGATGGTGGAAAACTGGACTTCCAGCAGACGTTGAGCCGCGCGATAGCGTCATTGTAATACCCTAGCTAAATGACATAACTCACCAGTGCCATGAGAGTTCTAAGGCTGCCCATCAAAGATCACAAATGGACACTGGCTCAACTTCTGCAACTCTCTGTCTCCTTTCCAAAACAGAATAATACATAGCCTATGCAGTTCCCCAGCCCATGAAACCTAACCACCTCATATGCTGGGGCCTCTTGCCTTCTCAGATGGCCCATTCTGCATCTGTGGAGTGTGTTTCTCTCTAAACAGATTCACTTCTCACCTATCACTTGTCTCTCACTGAATTCTTTCTGCCACGAGACATCAAGACTTCATTAAGTCCTAAGATCAGGTGTGCAATCTCAAAAATTATGAGTCTGTGGGCTCAAGTTCCAATCTGGGTTTTGGCTGAGTTTGAGTCCTGGCACATGGGTTTATAGAGAAGGAAATGGCAACCCACTCCAGTGTTCTTGCCTGGAGAATTGCATGGACAGAGGAGCTTGGTGGGCTATAGTCCACAGGATCACAAAGAGTTGGACACAACTGAGTGACTAACATACACGGATTCAAGTCTGAATCTAAGTTGCATGGTTTCAATGGTGGTTGATTGCATATGGGAAATGGGATCAGGATACAGAATAAAAAGGATTTTAATTTTATCTATAATTTTTAAATATAAAATAAATATGACAAAATAGTAAAATTTTTATTTTAATTGGCCTGCATGTAAGCTTATACTGAACTTTGAATTTTTTATATTTTTAAAACTGCCTATGGTATCCATAAAATTATTTAAAATAACTGTTCATAAGCACATTTTTATAATTTGTAAAAACACTGGGTCTACCAATAACATGACTAATTATTTTATTACAGGGTGATTGAAAGCCTATAGTATAAACATAGCATAATGAATGAAGATAAACTTATAAGAACTAATTATTACACAATCAAAACAATTAAATACAAATTAGTAATACACAGTAGTATTTTTTTTAAACTACATGATGAGAAAGACCTTACTGAAAAGGACACAGTGAAAATAATTCATTAGGTATTCACCAGGAATTCTGCTTTACTTAGCATCTAACATCTTTGAAAACCATGGAAATAGAAGGACATGTTAAAGGTTCAGTCTTAGCCCTGAATAATAAGTTTACTGAATTAACTTAGTGGACCACATCTAAATGATTGTTTCCCTTCATAGCTCAGTTGTAAAGAACCCACCTGCAATGCAGGAGACCCTGGTTTGATTCCTGGGTGGGAAAGAAGCACTCAGTTCAGTTTCAGTTCAGTCGCTCAGTTTTTTTTTTTTTTTTTGATTACTCTTTGCTTTCTTTTCTTCTTTTACTTATCTCAGCCATTGCAGTGCATCTTCAAGCACACTTGGCTTACATACACTTGGGAATATTTGATAATGTAAATTATTTGCTCATTTTGATTTCTTTATATATAAAGAATTTCATAAAATTTCAAATTAAAAAAATTTTTTAATGAAAGGAAACAAGTAATTCAGATTCAGTACAGTTCAGTCGCTCGGTCATGACCAACTCTTTACGATCCCGTGAATTGCAGCAGGCCAGGCCTCCCTGACCATCACCAACTCATGGAGTTTACTCAGACTCATGTCCATTGAGTCAGTGATCCCATCGAGCCATCTCATCCTCTGTCATCCCCTTCTCCTCCTGCCGCCAATCCTTCCCAGCATCAAAGTCTTTTCCAATGAGTCAACTCTTCGCATGAGGTGGCCAAAGTACTGGCGTTTCAGCTTTAGCATCCTTCCTTCCAAAGAACTCCCAGGGATGATCTCCTTCAGAATGGACTGGTTGGATCTCCTTGCAGTCCAAGGGACTCTCAAGAGTCTTCTCCAACACCACAGTTCAAAAGCATCAATTCTTCGGCGCTCAGCCTTCTTCACAATCCAACTCTCACATCCATACATGACCACAGGAAAAACCATAGCCTCGACTATATAGACCTTCGTCGGCAAAGTAATGTCTCTGCTTTTGAATATGCTATCTAGCTTGGTCATAACCTTTCTTCCAAGGAGTAAGCGTCTTTTAATTTCATGGCTGCAGTCACCATCTGCAGTGATTTTGGAGCCCCCCAAAATAAAGTCTGAAACTGTCTCCACTGTTTCCCCATCTATTTCCCATGAAGTGATGGGACTGGATGCCATGATTTTTGCTTTCTGAATGTTGAGCTTTAAGCCAACTTTTTCACTCTCCTCTTTCACTTTCATCAAGAGGATTTTAGTTCCTCTTCACTTTCTGCCATAAAGGTGGTGGCATCTGCATATCTGAGGCTGTTGATGTTTCTCCCAGCAATCTTGATTCCAGCTTGTGTTTCTTCCAGCCCAGCGTTTCTCATGATGTACTCTGCATATAAGTTAAATAAGCAGGGTGACAATATACAGCCTTGACATACTCCTTTTCCTATTGGAGCCAGTGGAGAAGAATAATACCCACTCCAGTATTCTTGGGCTTCTCTTGAGGCTAAGCTGGTAGTAAAGAATCCACCTCCAATGCAGGAGACCTGGGTTCAATCCCTGAGTTGGGAAGATTCCCTAGCAAGGGGAAAGGCCACCCACTCCAATATTCTGGTCTGGAGAATTCCATGGATTGTACAGTCTATGAGGTTGCAAAAAAGTCCAACACGTGTGAGTGACTTTTACGTTTCACCAGGGCTATAGAACCATTTACTTAGATTCTAATAATTCCTATAAAGGATCTATATGAATCATACTTACTAGACAGTGTGACCTTGGGAAAAGTACTTAAACTGTCCATGCAGTCAATTTTTCATCTGTAAATATGTGGCCAATAATAGTAGCCATCTAAAAGGGTTTCTTGTTATTTGCAATATCAAGCACTTGCACTGGATTTCAATGTGCCATATACTGACACAAAATCAGTGATGTTTACTTTAAAATATATATATATATATATAATTTTTAATGTTTTCAGTAATTAGCAAAAACATATTTACAGGAGTTTGTACATTTTTGAATTAAAATATGATGACCTCAAGATAAACCATCTTAGAGATGGGAATAATCTGAGTGCTGTCTGTTAAGTCCATAAGCAAGCTAATCCAGAAACCATTCTCATTACCTTTAGATTGAGATACCATCTATTTGCCATATATTTTTTAAAATAACTAATCTAATACGCTTTTATAAAAATCTTGAATTCTATCACAGCACATTCTGTGTTACAAAAAGCACATCAGAAGCCACTTTACATGTAAATTTTTATGTCATCTTAGAATAGATCTGAGGAGTAATTATTTAAAATACAAATATCTCAATATCTTCATGATGTCATTAGAATCTAGGGAAAAAGTCTATTTGATTCAGCAATCCCAAATCATCAACATTCATGCAAACCACAAAACTCTAATAATAAACAAAATCTTATTTATTCAAATACAACATAACTTAGAATCGTGTAGCTACTAAGCATATACGAGAAACTACATGAAACCCCAGCCAGGTTAGCTTTAACTCTGCACTGATTTTTCTGTCATGAGGTCAAGCATGGCATTATCAGATACAGACAAAATTTAGCCAGGAAAAGGGTGTGAGCGGAGCCCTTTTCTCTTAGAGATAAAACCTTTCATCTTCATTCCCATTAAGCTCACTGCCAAGCATGAATCATGGGTGATACAAAAAAATGATACAAATGAACTTATATACAAAATAGACTCCCAGACAAAAAAAAAACAAACATACAGTTACCAAAGGGGAAAAGGGTGGGGAGAAAAAAAGTAAGGAGTTTGAGATTAACATATACACACTATTATAAAATAGATAACCAACAGGGACCTACTATATAGCATGTAGCACATGGGAGCTATATTCGATATTCTGTAATAACCTATAAGGGAAAAGAATCTTTTAAAAAATAGATATAGAGATATATAACTGAATCACTTTGTTGTACACCCAAAATACAACACTATAAATTAACCATACTCTAAAAAAATAATAATCATAATAAAATAAAGCCCACTCCCAGGCACCAATGATGACTGTGTCACTGATGGAGAACTAGAGGAAATGTTCCCACCATCATTCTCTCCCTGCTGAATCACATTAATTGACCCCATTCTGGTGTCCTCCCAGCATCAAGCCTTCATCCACTTCATGGGAGCTTTCCTGCTTCAGGGACTGGTAACCCCGGGGAAGAGCTGAGAGGAGTTAGAGGAGCTGATGTAAATCAGCATCATATTACATGACTCACTGTCACCCTATCATTATTTATACAAATGTCTTTTGCTTGTTGTTGTTCAGTCGCTAAGTCGTGTCCAAGTCTATGACCCATTGGACTGCAGCACTCCAGGCTTCCCTCTCCTTTGCTATCTCCCAGAGTTAGCTTTTGTTTGTAAATAACATAAAATTTGAATTCCACATGCAAGATAAAGACATCACCATGATTTCAGAATGACATCTAATATTTAAGTAATAAAAATAAATGTAGCCTTTCCAGAAAAATTAAGTGATTAAAAATTTACATATGCAATAGGAAATTATGGAAAATTATGGAAAATAATAGCATGACTATTCAATATCCCTGATTATATTAAATTGAGGCTAGTTCTTTAGCTGTATGTTCACTTCATTAAGACATTTAAGGCCTCAGATAGTTGCAATGATTGGAAGCATTCTAGTTTGTTTCCATTGCAGCTAACACTGATAATCCTTTGACAAAAGTAACAACAAAACCAATAGCAGTGATAACAGCTGGCTCAGAAAGAATCTGCTTGCAATGCAAGAGACCCAAGTTCACTCCCTGGATCGGGATCCTCTGGAGAAGGAAATGGCAACCTACTCTATTATTCTTGCCTGGAAAAATCCCACAGACGAAGGAGCCTGGGGGGCTACATCCCATGGGGTACAAAGAGTTGGACACGCCTGAGCAACTCCACTTTCACTTTTCATTTTCACAAATAATTTACTCTAGAATAGCACGTTGTTCTAAGCATTTTATATATATGAACTCATTCAATCTGCCAACAGCCCTACTTTTACCATTCCACTTTGAAGCTGCAGAAACTAAAGAAAACTCAGTTACTGATTCTAAATCAGTGGGCTATAACTTTAGTGTACATAATAATCTTCCAAGGACCTTGTGAAAAATTTACAAGTTTTCTGACCATTCCTACACCCTGCTCTGATTCAGTTCAGTTGACTAGGGGTAGACAATCAAAAATCTAATGTCACAAGCTCCATTCTCAAGTGGTCTGAGGACCAACTTTGGAAAACACTAAATTCTTCCCAGGGATATTTCCAG
>SJYC01138114.1:38-25909 GCA_006408675.1 Madoqua kirkii | reverse complement strand
TAGACTCCCAGACAAAAAAAAAACAAACATACAGTTACCAAAGGGGAAAAGGGTGGGGAGAAAAAAAGTAAGGAGTTTGAGATTAACATATACACACTATTATAAAATAGATAACCAACAGGGACCTACTATATAGCATGTAGCACATGGGAGCTATATTCGATATTCTGTAATAACCTATAAGGGAAAAGAATCTTTTAAAAAATAGATATAGAGATATATACTGAATCACTTTGTTGTACACCCAAAATACAACACTATAAATTAACCATACTCTAAAAAAATAATAATCATAATAAAATAAAGCCCACTCCCAGGCACCAATGATGACTGTGTCACTGATGGAGAACTAGAGGAAATGTTCCCACCATCATTCTCTCCCTGCTGAATCACATTAATTGACCCCATTCTGGTGTCCTCCCAGCATCAAGCCTTCATCCACTTCATGGGAGCTTTCCTGCTTCAGGGACTGGTAACCCCGGGGAAGAGCTGAGAGGAGTTAGAGGAGCTGATGTAAATCAGCATCATATTACATGACTCACTGTCACCCTATCATTATTTATACAAATGTCTTTTGCTTGTTGTTGTTCAGTCGCTAAGTCGTGTCCAAGTCTATGACCCATTGGACTGCAGCACTCCAGGCTTCCCTCTCCTTTGCTATCTCCCAGAGTTAGCTTTTGTTTGTAAATAACATAAAATTTGAATTCCACATGCAAGATAAAGACATCACCATGATTTCAGAATGACATCTAATATTTAAGTAATAAAAATAAATGTAGCCTTTCCAGAAAAATTAAGTGATTAAAAATTTACATATGCAATAGGAAATTATGGAAAATTATGGAAAATAATAGCATGACTATTCAATATCCCTGATTATATTAAATTGAGGCTAGTTCTTTAGCTGTATGTTCACTTCATTAAGACATTTAAGGCCTCAGATAGTTGCAATGATTGGAAGCATTCTAGTTTGTTTCCATTGCAGCTAACACTGATAATCCTTTGACAAAAGTAACAACAAAACCAATAGCAGTGATAACAGCTGGCTCAGAAAGAATCTGCTTGCAATGCAAGAGACCCAAGTTCACTCCCTGGATCGGGATCCTCTGGAGAAGGAAATGGCAACCTACTCTATTATTCTTGCCTGGAAAAATCCCACAGACGAAGGAGCCTGGGGGGCTACATCCCATGGGGTACAAAGAGTTGGACACGCCTGAGCAACTCCACTTTCACTTTTCATTTTCCAAATAATTTACTCTAGAATAGCACGTTGTTCTAAGCATTTTATATATATGAACTCATTCAATCTGCCAACAGCCCTACTTTTACCATTCCACTTTGAAGCTGCAGAAACTAAAGAAAACTCAGTTACTGATTCTAAATCAGTGGGTTATAACTTTAGTGTACATAATAATCTTCCAAGGACCTTGTGAAAAATTTACAAGTTTTCTGACCATTCCTACACCCTGCTCTGATTCAGTTCAGTTGACTAGGGGTAGACAATCAAAAATCTAATGTCACAAGCTCCATTCTCAAGTGGTCTGAGGACCAACTTTGGAAAACACTAAATTCTTCCCAGGGATATTTCCAGTTATGTTTAAGGACTCTGGTGATATTTAGGTCCTTGTCTTTATGATTCTTAACACTCTATTTCCATTCATTTCATAGTAAGAATATTTATTTTAATCTCAATGATTTCAATTCTCTATCTCCATCTAAAGTTTAATCAAAAGAAACTAATATGTTTACAGCTTAATTATGTCAGCTTGAATCAAAGCCACAGCATTGCCTCTGAGAAGCCACATTATTCTTTCCACAACAAATCTGTCACAGGCTGGTGAACACCTTTCTTAATTTTTGAAAAAACCTCCAAAGGAAAATTCTCCAGAATCCCTCCATAAATGTTTAAGATGTCTGCTTAAGTAAGGATTACAGCTCTCAAAGACATATATGAGAAATGAAAAATTTCTGAAGAATGCTCAGCCATGCTTTCAGTTTTTAGCACAAGCACAGAAAATAACATATATCAGCACGATTTGCTTTCCTCAGGCACCTTGGAAGAGGAAGGTTTGTCGACTTCTGTACTAGAAGCTCAGTCACACACACATCATCAGAATACAGGCTGTTAGAAAGACCTTGAGTTGTTCCTGACTAAACAAAACATTTCATTTTCTTATTTACACAAAGATAAGAGAATAGTTTTCTACTGTGAAAGGGGAAATAAGTTATTGTTTTCTGCATCCAGAGCTATAAACTCATTGGCTTTAAGACAGATTGCAAATGTCCTTCAAATTGTAGTAATTTCAAAAGCTGTGAATGATGATAAAATAGAGGCATAGTCATCAGACTTTGGGAGAAAAATAGTTCTTGAAAAAAGTTCTGAGATGTTTTTGAAAAGATGTGAAATTCAAGTACCCAAAAGGCACCTGCTCTCTGTTTTATAACTAAAGCAATTCACTTGTGGATCTTAAAAACCATCCTCTTGTTTCGAGTCTCATGTGGGGTACTGTGGAAAGAGCTCATGATGAACTGAGGCATGAATGGGATACCTTCTGAATTATGTCATGGACCAAAATGAATATTTACCCAAAACAATGAGATCTGTCTATACATGTAGCCACTGGTGTGCTAGTAAATATACGTTTATCTCGAGGGGCGGGGGAAACCCTGATTTGTAGGCTTTGGGAATTTCTATTGTATAATTTTTCTTGTCTGATTTCCACTGTGGCCACTAAGTGGAGAGCTGGAAAGAGACACTCAGTACCACTATATATAACAGTATTTCCACCACACAGATACATTGACTTAACTTCAAGAACATTACTGCTGTTCAGTCACTAAGTTGTGTCTGACTCCGCAGTCTCATGAACTGTAGCCCACTAAGCTCCTCTGTCCATGGGATTTCCAGGGCAAGAATACTGGAATGGGTTGCCATTTCCTTCTCCAAAGGATCTTCCTGACACAGGGATTGAACCCATGTCCCCTGCATTGCCAAGTGGATTCTTTAGTTCTGAAACCACCTGGGAAGCCTCAACTTCAAGAGCAGAGGTAATAGCAAATTCAGTTCAGTTGAGTCGCTCAGTCGTAAACAACTCTTTGTGATCCCATGGACTGCAGCATGCCAGGCTTTCCTGTCTATCACCAACTCCTGGAGCTTGCTCAAGCTCATGCCATCCTACCATCTCATCTTCTGTCATCCCCTTCTCCTGCCTTCAGTCTTTCCCAGCATCAGGGTTTTTTTTCCAATGAATCAGTTCTTTGCATCAGGTGCCCAAAGTATTGGAGTTTCAGCTTCAGCATCAGTCCTTCCAATATTCAGGACTTATTTCCTTTAGGATGGACTGGTTTGATCTCTTTGCAGTCCAAAGGACTCTCGAGAGTTTTCTCCAATACCACAGTTCAAAAGAATCAATAAGTAAAATGTAGTAAAATAGTTATTAAGCAAAGCAATGAGCTTTGAATAGAGATACCTTTGCTTTTCATATTATTCATTCAATTACAGGTTTATATAATTTAATAATGACTGTGCCTAACAACTGGCTTTCAAAATCCCTGGAAATTTCAAACCTTAAGTAAACCTTCCATGTACTGATCCATTATTATATATAGCTGTTGATGAAGAAATTTCTAATTTATATAAAATGTAAGTAAGTAAAATTTTTTTTAGTAGCAAGTGTTACCTTCTAAGCACTCACTGTTTAAATAATACAATGCAATATGTATATAATTTTAAGAATGAAAGCACAATACAATTTCAGTGTTAAGAAAAGCTTGAAAGATCATCTGGTTCCACGTCCCCTTAAAGTCATGAGGAAGTGTACTGAGGGTACCATCCTTGCTCATTCTGCTTTTCTGAAGTTACCACGCCATGCAAAGGGTTGCATCCAATTCAAAATTCCCTTGAGTATTCCTCAAGGACATTCAGAATTTTATCGAACCAACTCTATTGTTCGCCCATGGCCACTGTATCTAACACACCACATCAGTGGCCTTCTCATTATCTTCTGTAAACACCATGTTTGTTTAGAACATTTATTTATACGGCTGCAGTGAGTCTTAGTTATGGCACATGGGATGTTTCGTTGTGGCATGTGGGATCGAACCAGGTCTCCTACAACGGGAGCACAGAGTCTTAGCCCTGGGCCGCCACGGAGGTCTCTGTAAATGCCATGTCGATGTCTCTCCAGCTGCCTCTAAAGCTGTCTCTTCAGCTCTGTCGCACATTCATTTATGTGCATTTTTCAGTTTGGGGTTTTCATTTTAAAGGAAAATGGTAGGCTAGTTACATACTTGTTATAAATGCTCATTTCAACTACAGAATCAGAATATCTGAGCAATGGAATCTAGAAATCTGTTTTTTTAAACAAGGAATTCAGGTATCTCAAGTCTCAAGATCAACTTATTTCCTACTATTAGCTAAATCTTAAGGTGAGACTAAGAGACCACTAGTAGTTCAGCCATATGAAACCACGAATAGTTATAACTCAGTGAGTTAAGTGCTGTAGCATAAAAGTAAACAGGGTGAACATTAAAAAAAGAAAATTTGAAACAAGCTACAGATTGAGAGAAAACATTTACAAAAGACACATCTGATGAAGGACTGTAATCCAAAATATACAAAGAAATCTTAAAACTGAAATAACTTATTGAAGAAAATGGGCCAAAGACCTTAACAGACACCTTACCAAAGAAGATATTCAAATGGTAAATCAGCATATGAGAAGATGCTTCACGTCCTGTGTCATCAGGGAAACGCAAACTAGAAAAATGAGAGATTACTACACATCTATTCAGTTCAGTTCAGTTCAGTCGCTCAGTCGTGCCCGACTCTCTGCGACCCCATCAATCTTAAGAGGGCCAAAATCCTGAAACTGACAATACCAAACAGTGATGTGGAGCAAGAGAGCTCTCATTCATTGATGACAGGAATGTAAAATGGTATAATTACTTTGAAGAAGCGCATTTGCTGGTTTCTATAGAACTACACATACCTATACCACACAATTCAGTAATCATACTTCTTAATGTTTATCCAGACTTGAGAACTTATATATCTATACAAAAACCTGCACACAGATTATTTACAGAAGCTATATTCATAATTTTAAAAACTTGAAAGCAACTAAGGTGACCTTCAGCAAGTGAATGGATAAATAAAACTGTGGTACATCCAGATGGTGGAATATTATTCAGCACTAAAAAGAAATGAGCTACCAAGCCATGAAAAGACAAGGAGAAACCATAAATCCACATTACTAAGTGAAATGGGCCAGTCTTAAAAGGCTATATGCTGTTTGATTCCAAGAACATGCATTTGGGAAAAGGCAAAGCTATGGAAAGAGTTTAAAACAAAAAAAATCAGAGGTTGCTGAGAGTTGCAGTTAGACAAGAAGGAATGGATAGGCATAACACAGGAGGACTTTTTAGGGCGGTGAAAATACTCTGTAAAATACTGTAACAGTGTATACAAGTAATTACTCATCTGTTGAAACTGATAGAATGCAAAATTCAGAGTGAACCCTAAGGTAAACTATGGATTTTAAGTGAAAATATTGTTGAAAAACAGGTTCACCCATTGTATTTAACAAACTTGTCACTCTGGTGAGGGATGTTGATAATGGGGGAAGCTTTGCATGTATGGGGATAGGGGTACAAGGGCAATCTTGTATCTTCATCTCAGTTTTACTATAAACCTAAAACTGCTCACCAAACAAAAGATAATAAATGCTGATCAGTAAAAGGAGGCTTCGTCACACAAGAGGTATGGGCTAAGCCAGTTGTTGTTAAAAGTATGGGCTAAGCTAAGAAGTTGTTCCATTGTGTTGCTTCTCAAGATTCAAGAGGAAGAGTGGCTGAAAATTAATTGCATAAAGCCTGAATAAGCTTGGCCTTCTCTAAAACAGACTTTACCCTGTTGGATAAAAATTACATGGCTCCACACAAATGGAGATTCCTAAGCACTGTCCTCTTGTATGAAAGATTCTGATTTATCAGAAAAGAAAACAGCAGAGAAGCCAGTAGTTTTAACTTAAAAGTAATTGCTATGGGAGCGAGGGGTACAGGAAGGTCTTATAAGGACTCTGACACCACCAGAATTGTTTTAAACTAAAATTTCTAAATCTTTCTGGTTCAGCAGAAGTTAGGCACTCAATGAATCCTATCTGATTATTATAGCCAACAGTGACCTCTTCTCTCTTTTATATGTTATTGGACTTAGAGTTTGAATTACACAATATTTACTTATTTTCCATGTGTTCTTCCTTTTCTTCTAATGCCAGCTCATAGGAATAGTTCCTTGCAGGCACAGGCACACAGATACACAAAAAGTAACCATAGATTAAATAGCTCTAAAAACTCTCAGTACCAAATCCTGGTTTTTAGATGCATTCATTAGGAACATAATAATAAAAGCTAACATTTAGTGAGTATTTATTATGTGGTGGGTGCTATTGGTAGTACCTTATGTGTATTAATTCATTTAATCATCTCAACAATCTTATGAGATAGGTACCAGTATTTATCGCCACTTCACAGATGAGAAAACTGAGGCTCAGTAATTTTCCAATGTAGATTGGCTTCAGATTTCATGACTTCTGTTGCCAAGCTATAATGCCTTCTGCTCCTGTATTCCACTAAAAATGCTGTTTTAAACACTGAATATATAAAGAAACTATGATAAAATTATACACCATAATAACTATTATTAAATAATTAGAATCCTCCATAAAAGATAGGTAACCACTATAAACTCTAGCCATGTCTGACTCTCTGTGACCCTTGTGGAATTCTCCAGGCCAGAATACTGGAGTAGGTAGCCTTTCTTTTCTCCAGGGGATCTTCCCAACCCAGGGATCAAACCAAGGTCTCTCGCATTGCAGGCAGATTCTTTTCCAGCTGAGACACAAGGGAAGCCCAAGAGTACTGGAGTGGGTAGGCTATCGCTTCTCCAGTGGATCTTCCTGACCCAGGAATCAAACTGGGGTCTCCTGAATTCCAGGCAGACTCTACCAGCTGAGCTACCAGGGAAGCCCCTAAACTCTAAAGCAGTCAGAAATATTGTAAAAATTCTGAATTTTTACTGTAAAAGGTGCTTAGCTCTGCACCTGCCAGCTATGCATAACCCACTCCTACTTTCTGAATTACAAACCTCCTGTGTGCTTTCACATTCGCAACGCAAGCCACACATCAGGAGAGATGCACCCAAGGGAGCAGCAGCAGAGGTAACAATAGTACATCATTGCCTGTGGCAAGCCTGGCCTTCTCACAGTCTAGTGAGGGGGTGTGCAGTTTGAATATCACTTAATGCATCATGATCTTTGTTCCACGAATACATACTCCCTTTTGGATAACAAAACAGCAGAAGACATTATTCAGAGTAATAAAATAGGTTCTAATACTCCCATATGCTATAATTTATCTTCATTCCATCACAAGTATTTCTGTTTAATCTATTGCTTGAAATAAAATGCCAATAAGGCAAGAAAATGTGCCTCTAGGACAATGCCAGAAAATGGTCTTCATTTCTCTTCTTTTGACATAAATAAGGTGCTTTTGATCATATAAATAAGGGAGAAATGCAGACATCTCTAATAGAAGATACGCAAAATTACATACATCTTGAGGGTGAATAACCTGAATTAAAAAAAATAATTTAGGGTGAAAAAAGTCAAAAGCATGTTGCAATTAAAAGTCTAATCTTTTGAACTTCATTTAAAATATTCTAGGACCTTAAAATTAAAAGAGGCTTACTCCTTGGAAGAAAAGTTATGACCAACTTAGATAGCATGTTGAAAAGCAGAGACATTACTTTGCCAACAAAGGTCCGTCTAGTCAAGGCTATGGTTTTTCCAGTGGTCATGCATGGATGTGAGAGTTGGACTGTGAAGAAGGCTGAGCACCAAAGAATTGATGCTATTGAACTGTGGTGTTGGAGAAGACTCTTGAGAGTCCCTTGGACTTCAAGGTGATCCAACCAGTCCATTCTGAAGGAGATCAGCCCTGGGATTTCTTTGGAAGGAATGCTGCTAAAGCTGAAACTCCAGTACTTTGGCCACCTCATGCGAAGAGTTGACTCACTGGAAAAGACTGATGCTGGGAGGGATTGGGGGCAGGAGGAGAAGGGGACGACCGAGGATGAGATGGCTGATGGCATCACTGACTCGATGGACGTGAGTCTGAGTGAACTCCAGGAGTTGGTGATGGACAGGGAGGCCTGGTGTGCTGCGATTCATGGGGTTGCAAAGAGTCAGACATGACTGAGTGACTGAACTGAACTGAACTGAGGACCTTAAAAATACTCACTGTTACAAAAATTTCCCTTTTTATTTCAATAGTTTTTTTTTCTCTCCCCCTCAGTTCACCTGTTTCCTTAATTCTAACCCTGTACATGTTTCCATAATAGTTCTATTTACTCTGGACTTTTTGCTTCTCTAAAAATTGTTTTTGGGTACTGGTTGCTATCTACCAGAAATCTGGGTAGAATGGAATAATCTATCTCAGGATATATTAAATATGCCTTATTGAGGTTCATCAATTCTAACTTATATAATCATTAATAGGTATAAAAAATTCCTAGGAAAAATTCATAATAAGAAATGCCCTTACATATTGAATACTTAAGCTTCTCACTGTCCAGCACATTACTAAGCAAATAACTACTTGAATCTAATTAAGGTCATACATTCACTCTTATGTACTGAAAGCTCTCGTTTCTGAAAGTACATAGTAGCAACTCAATACATACACACAGAATGAACAGCCTTATCCTTTACTGTTGCTTTATGACTCTGGAAGTTGTAGAAAAGGATGTGAATAATGTTTTTATTGTTCACAGTTGCCTCACTATTACCTAGTCACAGTTCAGACTCCTTTAAAAACTAATAACCTTTGTAATATGTTTTCAAAGCTGATCAGGATGTGGTCCAGCACTGTGCCAAATGCAGAGGACACTGAGGTCACATCACAGCCAAACCAAGTTTCCATCCCACAGAAAGTGGTAGCTGAGTGGGAGAACAGGAAAAGAGTCACTGCATACATCTTTGATGTTCTTAGGTGATAGAGAGGAAATCGTAAAACACAAGCAGATGCGAGGTTTCCAAGGACAGTCAAATTCCATAATTTAAGCTGGGAAGTAAAGCCCAAGGCTATAAAGAACAATATCACGTAGGAATCTGGAATGTCAAGTCTACGAATCACGATAAATTTGACATGGTCAAGTAGGAGACGGCAAGAGTGATCATCAACGTATTAGGAATCAGTGAACTAAAATGGACATGAATGGGAGAATTTAATTTAGATGACTATTATATTTACTACCGTAGGCAAGAATCCCTTAGAATAAATGGAGCAGCACTCAAGTCAACAAAAGAGTTCAAAATGCAGTGCTTGAGTGCAATATCAAAAATGACAGAATAATCTGTTTGTTTTCAAGGCAAACTACTCAACATCAGAGAAATCCAAGTCTATGGACCAACCACTGATGCTGAAGAAGTTAGCGGTGAATGGTTCAATGAAGACCTACAAAACCTTCTAAAACTAACACCAAAATGATGTCCTTTTCATCCTAGGAGGTTAGAATGCAAAATTAGGAAGTCAAGAGTCACCGGAATAACAGACAAGTTTGGCCTTGGAGTACAAAATGAAGCAGGGCAAAGGCTAACAGAGGTACACGCTGGTCATAGAAAACATTCTTTTTCAATAACGTAAGAGACAACTCTCCATATGGACATCAACAGATGGTCAATAACCGATATCAGATTGATTATGTTCTTTGCAGCCAAAGATGGAGAAGCTCTATGCAGTTGTGAAAACAAGACTGGGAGCTGACTATGGCTCAGATCATTAGCTCCAGTCAGGTATGGATGGCCTAGGTCACTAGGCCATTCAGGTATGATCTAAATCAAATTCCTTATGATTATATAGTAGAGGTGACAAACAGATTCAAGGGATTAGATCTGGTAGACAGAGTGCCCAAAGAACTATGGATGGTAGTTCAAAACACCGTGCAGGAGGGCAGTGACCAAAACTATCCCAAAGAAAAAGAAATGTAAGAAGGCAAAGTGGTTGTCTGAGGAGGCTTTATAAATAGCTGAGCAAAGAAGAGAAGTGAAAGGCAAGGGAGAAAGAGGAAGATTTACCCAACCATGCAGGGTTCCAGAGAAAAGCAAGGTGTCATAAGAAGGCCTTCTTCAAATGAACAGTGCTAAGAAACAGCGGAAAACAACAGAATGGGAAAGGCTAGAGATGTGTTCAAGAAAACTGGAGATATTAAGGGAATATTTCATGCTACGATGGGCAAGATAAAGGGCAGAAAAGATAACAGAAGCAGAAGAGATTAAGAAGAGGTGGCAAGAACACACAGAAGAACTATACAAAAAAATGTTTTAATGACCCAGATAACCATGATAGAGTGGTCACTCACCTAAAGCAGGATATTCTGGAGTGTGAAGTCAAGTGGGTCTTAGGAAGCATTGCTATGAACAAAGCTAGTGGAGGTGATGGAATTCCAGCTGAGCTATTTAAAATCCTAAAGGATGACAATGTTAAAGTGCTTCACTCAATACATCAGCAAATTTGGAAAACTCAGCAGTGGCCACGGGACTGGAAAAGGTCAGTTTGTTTTCATTCAAATCCCAAAGAAAGGCAATACCAAAGAATGTTCAAACTACTGTATAATTGAACTCATTTCACATGCTAGCAAGGTTATGCTCAAATTCTTCAAGCCAGGCTACAGCAGTATGTGAGCCAAGAACTTCCAGATGTATAAGCTGGGTTTTGAAGAGGCAGAGGAACCAGAGATCAAATTGCCACTATATAATAGATCATGGAGAAAGCAAGGGAGTTCCAGAAAAACATCAAACTCTGTTTCATTGACTATGCTAACGTATTGAGGGTATATCTCAAAAAACTGTGGAAAATTCTTAAAGACATGGGAACACCAGATGACCTTACCTGTCTCCTGAGAAATCTGTATGCAGGTTAAGAAGAAACAGTGTGAACCGGATATGAAATAACGGACCAGTTCAAAGTTGGGAAAGGAGTATGTCAAGACTATGTATTGTCACCCTGCTTATATGCAGATTACATCATGCAAAATACTAGGCTAGATGAATCATAAGCCAGAATCAAGATTGCTGAGAGAAATATCAACAACTTCAGATATGCAGATAATACTACCCTAACAGCAGAAACCAGACAGGAACTACAGAGCCTCTTGATAACGGTAAAAGAGTGAAAAAGCCGGGTTGAAAATCAACATTAAAAAAAGAAAACTAGGATCATACTGTTTGGTCCCAACACTTCATGGCAAATAGAAGGAGAAAAAGTGGGAGCAGTGGCAGGTTTTAGTTTCTTGGGCTCCAAAATCACTGTGGACTATGACTGCAACCATGAAAAGACACTTGCTCCTTGGAAGAAAAGCTGTGACAAAGCTAGACAGCATATTAAAAATCAGAGACCTCACTTTGCTGCCAACAGTTGCTACAGACAAAGTTATGGTTTTGCTAGTAGTTGTGTATGGATGTGAGAGCTGGACCATAAAGAAGGCTGAATGCTGAAGAATTGATGCTTTGGAGCTATGGTATTAAAGAAGACTCTTTTGAGAGTCCCTTGGACTGCAAGGAGGTCAAACCAGTCAATCCTAAAGGAAATCAACCTGAATCATCACTGGAAGAATTGTAGCTAAACTTGAAGCTCTAATACTTTGGCCTTTATGTGAAGAGCTGACTCATTGAAAAAATTTCCTGATGCTGGGAAAGACTGAAATCAAAAAGAGAAGAGGACAGCAGAGGATGAAATGGTTAGACAGCATCACTGACCCAACAAACATGAATTTGAGCAAACTGTGGGAGAAAGTGGAGGACAGAGGAGCCTGGCATGCTACCTGGCATGCTATACCATAGTCCATGAAGTCACAAAAAGTCAGACAAGACTTAGCGACTGAACATCAATAATAAAACATCGGCTTAAATCTCCTGGGTTCTCCTGCTTTCCCATGACCACCTGTGTGAATGTGGGCATATTACTTAAATATCTAAACATTTGTTCCTATCCTTACAAGAAAAGGAAATTAAATACCTCATAGAGTGTTGTGAAGACGAAATGTGATATTGTGCATAAAGCATTTAATCCAGAGCTGAGCCCAGAATAAATACTGGATAAATATGGACCATTATTACATTCCTAGGAAATATCTCTTAACTATTTTGGATAAATAAACATGTAGGAATCCCAGAGAGAGGAAAATAAAAGTTCTGATGTATAAGACTTACTATTTACATGTTAATAGGTATAGGTAACTGGGGTATGGATGCATTGTTCTTTGCAGAAAATACATGAGTGTATTTGAGCAATATGCTTTATGTTAGATTCAAAATACCCATGTGAGTCTTCATAGTGGAAGATATTCGAATACTTTCTTTGAAGACGCATTTTGAGACCCACTTAAGTAACTGCTCAAAATAATACTGCATGCATTTGACATGGCAGCTAGGTTTGGAAAAGTGCTTTCAGGGAAAGCAAAGCCACTGATTAACTTTTCTTCTTGCAGTTAGTTCTATGAAATAATTTTATTCAGAGGAGGGTGAAAAGAGCTAAAATCCATGTCATAGAGTATACCGTCAGGTTTTGCTTTTTGCTTTCACCTCATCTAGCATAAAGTCATAGATTTAAAGGGGTACCCACCCAGCCATGCTTTTTTAAGTTCCTTTAGTTCTTGTATGTGTGCGAACTATATTGCTTCAGTCATATAGTCCAGCAGGCTCCTCTGTCCACAGGATTCTCCAGGCAAGAGTGAAGCAGGTTCCTATGCTCTCCTCCAGGGGATCTTCCCAACTCAGGGACTGAACCCACAACTCTTATGTCTCCTGCACTTGCAGGTGGGTTCTTTATCACTAGCGCCACCTGGGAAGCCCCACTTTAGACCTCATTGGGAATTTTTAAAAAAGCTCAAGGGACAGGGACAACAGGAGATACTGATTATCCTTGAGCCTTCTAAGACCTACCTGAGTATGGCTCCAGAGTAGCTTGTTGGCTGAGTTTCCCAGCTAATTAATCCTGGAGGTAGCAGGCTGGGATGTTACAATCTCCTAAGGATGGAGGTTTCTATTTTTGGAAGATCCCAAACATCAGTGGCTAGTTCAAGGATTATTTAGACATAGGAAATCAATCCACAGAATATAAAATTTCAGGATAATTGAAATCTTCATCAAGAAGATTTCAATTATCCTCATAGAGTGAGGAAAGATGATTTAAAGAAGACAGGAAACTGAATGGATGTTGGTTAGAAAGTAAATGTCTTTGTTTATCTGTATTTGGTTACATACATAATTAAAGGGGGCTTCCTTGGTGGCTCAGACAGTAAAGAATCTACCTGCAATGCAGGAGACCCTGGTTTGATCTCTGGGTCAAGAACAAACTCTGGAGAAGGGAATGGCCACACACTCCAGTACTCTTGCCTGGAGAATCCCATGAACAGTGGAGCCCAGCAGGCTACAGTCCATGGGGTTGCAGAGTCTGACAGGACTGAGGGACTAAGCACACACACATATACATAATTAAAAGTGCAAATTTTGAAGCCAAGAGGTCAATGGATACTCTAAATGGCTTGAGGGCGTATATCTGTTTTCCAACTCTCTTTCTCTGGTAGTGGATGTCAGAGTACCATCAGGTAGTGACATAGTTTAGTGCTAGCCACATCACAACATTTCTCATGTTGGGGAGAATTTGTCTGAATGCCAAGGACTGCTAGAATTCACTGCACAGACACAGCTATATTCTTGGAACTTCAGTGCACTTGAGGTTGTGCTTTTGCTGAAGAGCAATAAAAATATATAATGATATTATAATAAATACCTCTTACCAAGTAGAGTTTAAAAATCTGAGTCAAACTCATACCAAACTCTAGCACTGGTTCTTGTTACTCTTATCACATTGGGCATTTTTGAGTCTCATTTTCTCATCCCTATAATTGGATGTTCAATAACAGCTGTCTTAAAAATCTTAACGATACATTAGGAATATGACTACATCTCCAAGACTTTTCCTGCTGCCCTTCCTCTCTCATTATCACCTTTTATACGTCGTTCCTGAAATTTACCTTCTCACCTGGTTGGTCTGGTGGAATAAATACCCACTTACACATCACCACTTCAGGCCGAGCTGCTCAGTCATCCCTTTGGACCAGTGTGAGCTCTCACACAGTTTGCAGCTTTTGCATTCTCCACTCTGTTGAACAATCACTTGTTTCTTTCCCAAAGTTTTGTTTGCATCTGGACTAGAAGGGCTGGTCCATATCATGGGGCACTGTCTTAGTCACGAATGGACCATGCCCACCACATCAACACCCTGTAGATATTTGATGCTCAGTGATTATCTGCTGAATTGTTTTTTTTTTTTTTAAGACACATCAAGAACTCTCAAAATGTTAAGAAATAAGAGTAAGCAAAACAGTAAAAATCACTTCCTGGAGAAGTTAAGATTCATTGCCCAAAAAAGGAGATATTTACTTGGGAGAAAACTTTTCTTGGCAGCTTGCAAATATGACGATTATGATCAATAAGATACAGTGCATGTAAAGTTGATATACAGCTCTGGTTCTCTGTCAATGTTAACAATAAATCTAATTGTAAATGTTATTTGAGACAGAAGTTGACATTTACATTATAAGTGTTTAATTTAAATCATGAAGAGTTATATTGTTTTGATTTTCACTGGGAACTACTGGATTCAGGAAACAATTATATACTTCCACAAACATCAAAGTTAGTTGCTTTTTTAAAAATTTTATATCACTATCCATCTATCTAAATCTATAATACAGTCCCTAAAAGACTTTTTTATTTAGAAACAGGAAGATTTTGATTAGAATTCACTTCCAACCCATGAAAAAAATGAAGATAATGGCATCCAGTCCCATCACTTCAGGGCAAATAGATGGAGAAACAATGGAAACAGAGACAGATTTTGTTTTCTTGGGCTCCAAAATCACTGCAGATGGTGAGTGCAACCATGAAATTAAAAGATGCTTTGCTACTTGGAAGAAAAGCTATGACAAACCTAGATGGAGTATTAAACAGCAGAGACATTACTTTGCCGACAAAGGCCCACATATTCAAACCTATGGTTCTTCCAGTAGTTATATATGGATATGAGAGCTGGACCATAAAGAAGGCTGAGCACCGAAGAATTGATGCTTTTGAGCTGTGGTGTTGGAGAAGATTCTGAAGAGTCCTTTGGACTGCAAGGAGATCCAACCAGTCAATCCTGAAGGAAATAAGTACTGAATATTCACTGGAAGGATTGATGCTGTAGCTCCAATACTTCAGCCACCTGATGCAAAGAGCCAACTCATTAGAAAAGACCCTGATGCTGGGAAAGATTGAAGGTGGGAAGAGAAAAATGACAGAGGACGAGATGGTTGGATGACATCACTGACTCAATGGACATGAGTTTGAGCAAGCTGGGAAGCATGGTGCACTGCAGTCCATGGGGTTGCAAAGTTGGACATGATTGAGCAACTGAACAACAACACTGAGTGTCTGCTGTATGCCAGGAAATGAACCAATAACTGATAAATAAAGATGAACAAAACACGTTCTCATCCCCATGGAATCGATCAACCAGTGAAAGAGAAAGATAAGACATAAGGCAAACAGTAATCTGTGATAAATGCCATCATGGAGGGTTCAGGATAATAACTGATAAGATATTAAAAATAGTACTACAATTTTAGAGTTGTTCTTTCCTAAAAATGATCTTTGCTGACTTTACTGAGATTAATCTAAAAATTGTCCTTTGACATTTTTGCTTAGGGAAACCTATTTAGGGGCATCCAAAGCAAAACAAAGCAATTCTACCCTAGAGTCAAGCAGGCCAATAATGTTGGAAATGAAAAATGAAACACAATTCACAAGTCTCAGCTCCTATCAGTTTAAATGGAAATAGACAGGTGGTTGAGCATATGTTGATTTCTTAAAATCAGAAATACTCTCCCAGCTATATGCCTCAGGGAAAATAAAATGTGCAGGCTTGTTTATTCACTTATATTAAAAGGAAGTTTCCATCTGATGCTTGATTACATTCCTGAAGAAAATTAAAAAAAAAGACTAATGAGACAATTACAATTTCTTTTTTCTTAAGAGCAAAGATTTCAAGGTCTACCCAAGTCAGAAAACTGGCTTCAAATCAGTTGTTAGAGCATAAACAAACAAACTAAAAGGAAAAGAAGGCAGATTGGGATCCTGGAATAGCTATTAATTGTATAGATAGAGCATGGGTTTAAAGTCCCACAGCCTGCTGAAGGTCCTGGCTCTGTTATCAACTAGTTATGTGATGCTGGAAAAGTTTCTTAACTCTCTGAGTCTCATTCACTCATCAGTAACACGGAATTAAATAAGACCTAGTCACAGAGTTGAGAATTAAGAGAATAATGTATCCTATGTATCTGACTTATAGTAGGTTCTCAACATCTGATAGCTAACAACAACAACTACAGCATCAACAATAAATCACAGTGAAAAGAAAGTGAAAGTGTGAAGTCGCTCAGCCGTGTCTGACTCTTTGCAACCCCATGGACTGTAGCCCACCAGGCTCCTCTGTCCATGGAATTCTCCAGGCAAGAATATTGGAGTGGGCCACCATTCCCAACTCCATGGGGTCTTCCTGACCCAGGGATCAAACCCGGGTCTCCCGCTCTGCAGGTGATTGTTTACTGCCTGAGCTACCAAGGAAGCCCACCTGACCTACATTAGGCTCTTAATATCTGGTAGCTATTAACAACATCAACAATAACAATAACACAGTGGAAAGAAAAGAAACAGTAATTTAAAAGACTACCATTAGCTCCACTGAAGTAGAATCTTTGTATATTTTCTTCCTTTTACTTTGTCCTCACAGATGTAAGCAATTAATAATAGCATTTCACTAGGCATTGAGTCAATTTATATTGGTATTGTAGGTCTTATTTCACTTAATCCATAGTCAATGAGCCTGTCATCCTCATATTACAGACAGGAAACTGACGCACAGACACATGAAGTGCCTTGTCCAAGATTACAGGTTTGGGTTGGATGAAACTAGAACTTGAGTCTAGATCTATCCTGACTCAAATTCATGTTAAAATCAATACGCTATAAACAATAAAAAGCATACTGTAATTAATATGCTCTCACCCTCTTCCTCTGCCCTCACCAGTGTAATCTGAAAAAAAAAGGTTTTGGTTGGATTTCAAGGTTATTAACCCAGAGAATTCCCCAGCAGTCCAGTGGCTAGGACTCTGAGTTTTCACTGCTGTGGCCCAAGTTCAAGAGTTCAGTCCCAGGTAAGAGAACTATGAATAAGATCCCCCAAGCTGTGCAGTACAGTCAAAACCAAAAATAAACAACAACAAAGTTATTAACTGAAATTTCCCCACAGTATTTTTCCCGGGAGTCCCAAATGAGAAAACTTTCTACTCCAACATTTCTCTTTCCCTTTCTCCTATTTGAAGTATTCAAATGCACTATGATAAGAAGCTTTGTACTGAACCTTGTGTGGTATAAACTAGCTGTTCTTTCTGCGCATGGTAGCAGAGATTAACACCTTGCTGTTGGTGTCATCAATAGCTGGGTTCTCCAAATCTTTTGGTCCCCAGTTTTCATTCTCAGATTGTTATTAATGGTGTTATTATAGATTACTAACACTTTGTGGGAAAAAGACTACCTGGGACAAATAGAGTACAGTATAGTATATACAAGGTTTTGAAATTCCAACTAAAGATCATAATTCACTTAAAAATAATTTTAATATATAGTGGAACTATATGAAACTTTGCTATGTATTTTCCAAGTCTCTTGTAAATGTGTTATCATACTTTCATAATTTTTAAAAATACAGAAAAACATGACCTCACTTGGAAAATCATAAATAGGAAACCTAATATGTCACTGAATTTTTAAAATCAGCATTTAAAAATGCAAAGGTGAAGAATCACAAGCCTATACCATATATGTTTACTAGCAGAATCACTAATACAGTGCTTTATATGTTTTTCCCCCTCTATTTTTACACTAAGAAAATACATATGAAGATAGATGTGAAAAATTCAATATCAGTGCATCTATATCTCATTCTTCAGAGGGATGTCTAGTATCCGAATAGCTTGTTTCCTTATATAAGTCTACCTAATATAATCAAAATGAAATGAGTATTTGGACATCTAAAATTCTGTAGATATATCGTACTACACAGATACAATTTTAATAGGAAAAGTACAAGAAGAGTTATTCTTCAAAGTAAGCAAATCACAATTCAATTAATAATTTAGCATCTTATAAAGGCCTTAGAAAAAATAAGTTGCATAAAGCAGAAAAACATAACAAAAGTTCTGGGAAAAAGATATAGCATCAAATGCTAATTAATGCATTTTTAGATCATTAACAACTTGCTGATAGAACAGGAAAAAAATACAACATGAACAAGATCATTATTTGAGGTTATTGCAATATTCAGAATAAATATGGTAAAATCATTGACACAAAATTACTTTTATTTCAAGCCTATATATATAATATTAACAGAATACTTAGAAAGGAAAATCACATAACTATAATTAGTTGTTCTCATCACTTCCTATTTGGAGATTGTCTATAGTGCCCTGGGAGAATGTTCTCATTGAGAAGAGAGGTTACATGTCTGGAAAGTGGAGATATGAGTTGAGTTTCACTTTAATGCAAATTTTGGCCTCTATTTTTTCAATTAAAAATTAATCCCCAGCATCTATGGAAAACTGGCAGTATTTTTTTAAAGTTGAATTTATTCATATCCTGTAAAACTGGAATTTAACTCCTAGTTAACACAACAAAAATATGTACATATTTTATCCAAAGGGTATGAACTAGAATGTTTATAGCAGCAGTATTTGTGATAGCCCCAAGTCTATAAACTATGCAAATGTCATCAACAATAGAGTAAATGATAGTCTATTTCCACAATAGAAATGAGTGACTGTACAAACTAATGTGGTAGTTATAAAACCAAGTACATATTGCATGATTCCGTCTACATAAAGTACAAAAAGAGGCAAAATTGGTCTATTCTGTTGAAACTGAGGATAGTGACCATCCTTGAAAGAAGGAAGTAGTAACTGGCAGAGAGAAGGAAGGGAGATTAGAATAAGGGGTGGAGACTATCCACCTTCTATTTCTTAATCTGGGATCTGGTTACATAAGCAAGGAAGTTCAAGTTGCTGGATACTTAAAATATGTATAATTTTAGCATAGCATATAGATTATGCTATCATACATAGTTCAAAGAAAAATGAATCCTGACAAGAAATAAATGAGTTTCTAGGAGGTAAATTTCCCATATAATAACACTGTGATGCTTTTTCTAAATCTAGACGGCAGCCCATGAATTTAGGAAAGAAAATAAGATCAGAAGATTGAGAACAGATCTTACATTTACAAAGCACTGCATCTAAAAATACTAAGTGTATTTTTCAGGTCTTCACTGCGTTTCATAGAGGCCTTTACCTCTTTAAAATTCTTTTTCAGAAAAAGAGTATCATCATTGATCCTGGAGTAATATTTGTATATATATACACACACACAGACAGATTATATATAGAGAGATACAGATATATATCCTAATATTACCTTAGAATAATCTGCCTCATTCTATTATAGTCTGGTTTTAGACTCAAAATTCAACTTTGGAGAAAACAACTTTGTATATAACATTGTGTGCCAGGTCTACTTAGTAAGTACTTGAAATTATGGGAGATTTGTTAACTTAAGCAATGTACAGGTTTGATGAAAATATGGGCTTGTCAAAAGATCAGGTTCTAGAACAATCACTTCTAATCTGATTTTTAGCTGCTTGATCATTGTAAAAGGGATTACATTGATGACTCCTCATCAAAATCCTCCTCTTTTTTGCCAAATTTCATTTCCCAGTCTCTGTTACAATTAGGTATAATCACATGATAGATTTTTATCCAGACTCCTTTGTGCTTTTTCCCTTCTGGCTGTCTGAAAATGGTAATGTCTTCAAGGTCAACCTTGGAAATCAGGTATTAAAGATCGTAAAGCCTCCACCAGTCTAGTCCCTGGGCTTCCCTGGGTGGCTCAGATGATAAAGATTCAATCCCTGGGTTGGGAAGATCCCCTGGAGAAGGAAATAGTAACCCACTCCATTACTCTTGCTTAGAGAATCCCATGACAGAGGAGCCTGGTAGGCTACAGTCCCTGGGGTCACAAAGAGTCAGACATGATTGAGCAACTAACACTGTCAGCCAAGTTTCTGAATGACTGGAGAGATGAAGTCATGACTTAGTCTCTTGTGTTTAAGCCTCTGTATATTTCTGTTGCAAGTGTCAGCCAAGCCTAAATCATATACACTAGTAATATACTTCAGGACTTCAAAATAAAATTTGTTAATTATCTATGTGTGGTAGAGTTCTGTGTCTTCTTTACCCTGATGGAGAAGTGGGTGATATCGTAACACAGACAATGCAATAATGTGATAGGCATTAATATAAGCTATCAGAAATGACATGAACTATCAATTTTATCAGAAGACACTATGTCTTAGATTTATTCCATTGTAAACAAGGATGAGGTTGGAGCATTAGGTATAGACAATAAAAAGGAGATTCTGTTTGGAATGTAAGCCCCATCAAGTAGAATAACAAAGGAATGCTTTGAAAGACTTTTCTAGATTCTAGACTATTCATATCCTACCATGAGAAAAACAGAATTATATCTGGTAATGTCCAGTAACTACACAAGTTCCCTTTCAGATATGGTGGGGAATAATGGCCAGATTCTCAATGGAGGAAAAAAGAAGTAGCTATCTTGCAAGCATAAACAGAAGCAAAGTTAATGACAAGAAATTTACTTCTTCAGATGAGAGATAGAAAACGTTGGATTTTATGTCCTCTACAAACTAATGTAAAATACCAATCTTTACTTCTCTGGGGATGGGGGCACTGCCACGAGACCAATTCACTATGCCCTGTGTGTGCTAAGGTGCTTCAGCTGTGTCCGACTCTTTTTGACTCTATGCACTGCAGCCCACCAAGAGACTCTGCCTTTGGGATTCTCTAGGAGATCTCCAGGAGATCTTTCCAACGTAGGGATCAAACGCACATCTCTCACATCTCTTGCATTGGCAGGTGGGCTCCGCACCACTAGAGCCACCTGGGAAGCCCATGCCCTATGTGTGTGTGCTAAGTGGCTTCAGCTGTGTCTGACTCTTTGTGACCCCCCCCATGGACTGTAGCCCACCAGGCTCCTCTGTCCATGGGATTATCCAGGCAAGAATACTGGAGTGGGGTGCCATTTCCTACTCCAGGGGATCTTCTAGACCCAGGGACTGAACCCATGTTCCTTGAGTCTCCTACACTGACAGGTGGGTTTCTTCACATTAGCGCCACATGGGAAACCCTCATACCCCATGAGACCTATTCAAAGATCAAACATCTTCATAATGCAGTCTTTCATCCACAACTGCAGTTAAAGCCCCCAAACAAAAGGTTGATTTTGAGCCCTTAGATGGCTAAAACCAGAAATCCTTCATCTTCACACCCCCAGCACTTAGGACAATCCTGATATGTAAGAGGCACTCCAAAGATTATGGAACGAGCAGATTCGAAGCCAGTCAGTCCTCAGTTAAAGTCGAGGCACAAATGAGCTGGAGCCCAGAAGAAAGAAGTAAAAATCCTTACCATTGAGAAACGAAGCAGAGGAAGAACAAGGGTGGAGCTCTGACAGGTGCAATGTTGATAAAGCCTAGATAACGAGAGGTAGCATTCTGGCTGTGTATAAATTCTACTTCCGCCTCAAAACCATGGGAATTAAAAAAAAGACTACAGATATTTTGTTAATAATATTAGCTATTGGTTGAGACAGGCAGATTGCTTTTCCAGTTTTAAAAATACTACTACTCTGATTACAAAGATTTATTTTCAGACTCTATTTACACATCCATGGAAGAGAGGAGAATTGAAATATTTATCATTTAAAATAGCTACAACTCTGAGATCTCTCTATCAAGCTATTTCACACCACAGGGGGAATGGAGGTAACCATTAATCAGAGAGTTACCTCATTCTCCTCTTTCATTTCTGTGTCAGCTATAAATTGCAACCAACTCTTTGTGTTTGGTATGTTCTGCTGCTTTCAGAGTTTGATGTCCACTCTGCTCGAAAAAGGAGGGTCATTTTGAACTAAAGTTCAGAGAGGCTCCAATTCAATGATTTTAGTCACGTGCCACAGAGGCTTTCTGCGAAATGTGCTAGACCATTTGTCATGAAACAAATGGTCTTGTTTCACGGTCTTGACAGTGCATAAAGAGAATAACTTGTCATTAATCTACATTTAGCTTGTTTTTTTTTGGTGTTAGATCCTTAACATAATTATATACAGGTCATATCATCTGATTTTGTATTTGAAAACACTCATTTCATTTTTCTCATCACCAATCTTGGACACTAGACACAAAAGCCTATTTTTCCTAGTAAATTGGCTGTTGAGATATATTACTTTTTATATCTCATCAGCTAATTGTTTTTCCAGTCTCATCAACTTTAGCTCTGTGCGACATATAAGACTGTGGCAGATACTATTGTCTATACATCGAGACCCAGTCTCCACTTTATTCTCATTTATACAAGCCCAACTGTTCACCCTAAAATATGTCCAGTTAAAAGCACAAGCTCCTCAGTCTCCCTTGAGATACAAGCCCAGGATTCCCAGGAAGCCTGGCTTCCCTGACACAGACGCCATCCCTTCCTGCTTCCCATCTCTTTCTTTTCTTTGCTCAGAATAAGGGTGCAATGCTGGAGATGCAGTAGTCACACCACATGTGATCATGAAAGGACAAGCAGAGGATGAGGTAATGTGCTAAGGATGGCTGAGAAGAAGGAATAAAGCATGCATTTGAAGACATCACAGGACCGCTGTGCTAGCCCTGGGCTGCTACCTCCAGCATCCCTTGTACCAGACAAACTCTTAGATGCTTAAACTGCTGTTAGCTTTCTGTTACCACAGCTGATTGCATTCCCACCTGACAAAAAGGACTCTAATCTTTTTTTAAGTAAAGACGTCCGAGCACACCTGCCATATACTTTTGAAACATGAGTATTTGAAAACAGTTGGTGCCAGACTATCAGAATTCAAGTGACTGCCTTCTTCCTAGTGTTCTATTTGGACACATTCATTTAGCTTATTAGAGTTAACGTTTCCTTCAATCATATCTTTGCCTACTAGACATTTTTAAACTAAATATACACAAATTACCTTAGAGATTGCAAAAAAAAAGCAGAAATATTGTGAGTCATCTAATTCATTTCTTGCTTCCTTTCTTAAATGATTAATTCTTTTGGTATAAAATGCATTATAATTGAATGCAGTTTCTACTGTATTTTATGCATAGTGATTGTCATGCTAATGTGTACAAAAGGTTTTGTCTAGCATGATTTTATCAAATAAATCCAAATCCTTGCCGCTGCAAACGCTGGCAGACTGAATGAAATTGCTGACAATTTCCAAAATCCATCCACATAGATCACTGCTAGGCAAACACTATTGCAAGTCCTGGTGGATAAGCTAATGCTTTCATATTTGCTTTCTTAATTTCAAAATAGTAATTATGTATTATTAAATTATATCTTGCATCCCCTATAATTTTCTGTACTCACTGTACAGTGTGAGTTTCAATAAAATTCAATCTCTTTCTGTCTGTAGTTTTATCTAAGGCTTAAAAATAAACCCATCAACTAACCCATCCTTCTTTGAAATCCTGCACCTTAATCTATGCTCATATCCTTAGTGAAAGCCATATTTTTATGATTTATTGATTATAAAATCACACAGTATATTTCAAATGCCAGGAAAGGGTCAGAGTGGTGGTGGAGAGAGAATGAACACAAAGAGGCAGAATTTCTCCCTACCAAAAGGTCTTTGTTCTCATCAGGAAGCTTTCTGGATTAACCAAATAATTTAATTCACAAATTAACAAAACTCCACTATGAAGATCTGATGCAAGAGGGAATGGAAAACTCTTGACCTTTTGGATTCTAATCTCCAGATCAGCTCTTTCTATGCTCCCCCATTAAATACTGGGGATGATCAGTATCAGTTTTCAGATTTAGGCAAAGTAGCTAATAAGACTTTCACTAAGATACTAAATGGGAACTGGTGCTAATCAAATAATAAAACTGATTTACAGAGGTTTCACTTCTAATCTTTGTCAGATGGACACAAACTAAGAACCTATTTATGTCAACTAAAGGCTTCATCAAGCAGAATCATTCATTATGTAAATATGACCTTTAAAGTCATACTACAACTAAATGTGAATAATATACTCATGAATAATTGAGAAGTGACAACATTTAATATTTATTAAGAGCCTTTTATACAGATTTCACTCAAGTAAGTCAATTCCATGGACCCACTGATGGTATCCACTTAATGATTTATTCAGCCTCTAAATACGATGTGTAATGTTCTATATAAGGGAGTGAGTGAGAAACTGCACAATGGAGATGTGAAGATAAATAAGACACTGTTCTCATTTTCACATGTAAGCTCCTTAGGGAGGAAATAATAGCCAAATGGAAAGGTCAGCCCCACATTAGATGGTAAGTAACTAGAATATGAGGTAATATTGGATAAGGCCTGAAGGGATGGATTTTGATAAATGGCGCTATCAAGCATACTGAAGGGCAAAATCAAAGGGCAACAGAAGTTCATAAAGTAATTCTGTTGGTCTGGAATATATGCTAAAATGAGAGAAAATCTTGGATGGGTAAGCTGGAACTAGGAGTTTCTTGAAGGGTTTAGATTTTTTTAGGAGACAGTTAAGCATTATCAGGTAAGAGAAGAGTACATTGTTGGGATAGAGTATAATCAGTTTCAATGCCTCCCTACCCAATATGGAAACTGCTGTGGTTCAGTTGGTAAGTTGCATTTTACTCTTGGCAACCCCACGGACTGCAGCACCCCAGGCTTCCCTGCCCTCACTATCTCCCAGAGTTCGTCCAAATTCAAGTCTATTGAATTGGTGATGCTATCCAGTCATCTCATCCTCTGCTACCCATGGAAATACATGAATTATATTCTATGAAGAGTGAAGAAAGACTAAGAAATTTGAGGATTAGATTTATTTTTTCTTCTCTTAATGATTACATGGATCAGGATGTTATCTGCTATTTGAAACAAAGCTGAAGTCTTACTTTAATTCGGGCAGTCTGCAGCATATGTGATTACAACTACCCTTTAACCAATGGTCAAAAAACCGAAACATTTCATGATTTACCCCAAACATAATTCTGTCTCTGTGAATGGAAAAGCCACCATTATCACTATGCTTCCTTCCTCTTTCTTCCCTGCCTAGTCATAGTCCTTAATGCCCTCATCATTTAACCTTTATGAGTGAATCTTAAGCACATAAAGTAGAAAGTACCAATTTATCCATTTTTAAATGCTGAAATAATAATTCTTAATGTGGCTATTAACTGAAAATGACTTCTTAACTATTATAGAAATAGCAAATTTGACTTTTGAGCCAAAGGGTCATGGATTAAATCTGCATTAATCTAAGAAGGGAATTTTTATGAATTTTCATAAACTAGAGTTTAGGGAATTACAAAGTTTTATGTAGTAAAATAGATAACCTGAACTTCTGTTTCATTTTATGGTCTAATGGAAAAAAAATTCCTCCAGGGACAGAGGTAAAGCTATAATGCTAAAATTATATACGTTTATAAGTGTGTGTATATATAATTGTATATATCCATACATACATATATACACAGTCACAGATACATGGTTTTATTTAAAATATTGTCTATTTTTTCCCTTAAACTATGCTCAAGCCATGGTTTATAG
>SJYC01138111.1:0-30409 GCA_006408675.1 Madoqua kirkii | reverse complement strand
TAGAATTTAGATGGAAGAAGTTTTCCTCCCTGTAACCATCACTCAAGTATAGTTAATTTACAATATTGTGTAAGTTATCAGATGTACAGCAAAGTGATTCTTATATATAAATATATATACTTCCAATGTTTTCCATTATAGGTTTTATAAGATATTAAATATCGTTTTCTATGATATATGGCAAATTCTTGTTACCTATTTTATATACAGTAGTGTGTATAGGGGACTTCCCTGGTGGCTCAGAGGTTAAAGCGTCTGCCTGGAATGCAGGAGACCAGGGTTTGAGTGTGTATACGTTAATCCCATATTCCCAATTTATCCCTTCCTCTCCTTCTTTCCCTTCATCAATCATTTAAATGAAAGATTTCACTTGAGGTAATGGAATCCATGAGACGGAGATGCCCGGATGAAAACAGAAACAAACACAATAGCGGAATTAAATTTGGGATTTCCTCTCCTTCAAGTTTGAGGGAAATACGCAATCAGTAGCAAAGAACCAAGTGATATCTGCTGCTTCAGCAAACTATGGAATCATCCAGGTAAGGAAGGACGAGTGCAGCATTTTGCACAGGAAAGGACTTTAGAGACAAACTACCCACAAACTCGTTTTTCATTTGAGGAAATGGAGCCTAAGTGAATTTCAGTCATTTGTCTGAGGTCACACAGCTAGCTAGTGGCAGAGGAGGAACAACAAAGGTCTCTGGATGTACAGTGAACCGGTCTGTTAATACATTTCTACATAATTGCTTCTAGCGCTCGGTGCACCAAGTGCAAGCCGAAGTCAGGTAACCAATGCTTCCCGCCAACTCCAGGGTCAACGTGAAAAAATTAAACAAGAGCTATGGAAAAAAGGTAAAACACGCGGCCACTGAGTAGAACTAGTGAGTTAATGATAACTTCTTCCCACTTTCCTTCCATCCCCATCCCCCAAGGCTTCTGGGTCAGACTGAAAAGAACAGTAACCAGCATCAACTAATCCGTGTTCTCGAGCTCTCATTGCCCCAGCGTGTGCTCTCGGGCACTTCTCTACCTCTCTGGACCCCGTGTTATGATCTCAAAACTCAAGATGACCTCTCCAAGGCCCCCTTTCCGCTATGTCTCTAAATGGCTGACATTATCTTCTTCTTTTTTTTTTTGCCTTTTTAACCCTTTATCCATGCAATGAGCTCACCATAAAGAAACTCCAACAGTTGTGATTTAAATGCAGAAAAATATTCAATGAGTGTGTCTAATAAAACCAGCTCTTAATAATTCTACTTGTACTATGACCAATTCACTGTTTCATACTAATACAGTTCACTGAGAGAGAACACCTAGCTCTGACTGCAAAGCTGTCTTGAGACATTTCTGCTGGATGTTAGTTTTAAATTTCATATATTTTCACTTCACAGAACCTGATTTCCTCTTTTCAAGTCACAGGAGAAAAATTATTTTAATTTACAGATGGAAGCAACAACATAAAAGTGACTAATCACTCCCCACTCCCACAAAAATAACTATCTTTACACACCCAGTTTCTTCCCTTAAAGCAACCTGAAATTACATTCTTCAAGCAGTTAATAAAACTCCATAGTAAATATAATACAGAGGAAACCAGAAGAAGAAAAAAATGGCTAAGTAGGGACATTTTTTTCTAACACTATGCCATCTAAGTTTAATTAGTTCATTGCAACCTTTTGGGTTTTAATGCTTCAAATGAATCCATAAACATAATGGGCCTTTATACAATGTAGGGATTAGGAGCCTAGCCCTACTGTCTCATAAGTACATTCCCTGTTAGGAATGGACTACTTCAAAGATTGAGTTTTACACCAGCAGGATCTTCTCTCACCATAATTACTGTTGTGTTACTGATAACAATTACCATCATCATCTTTTTACAATATCACGTTGTATAAAGTACAAATCCCACAAATCATCATGCTTAATTGCTTAAACAACCTTTTCAAATTTTCATGCATGCTATGTATCCCTATTTAGCAAATTAGAAAACCAATGCTTAGAAGAATAAGGCAACATATTTAATCTTACAGCTAAGTTATAATAAAGCCAGGCCTTGAATAACCTGATTCCCGATCCTACTCCTTTATCTGCACCATAAGATGGTAAGTATGATTTCAAGTAGTCACAAGGTTAGAGCTGTCAGGATCCTACATTTACCCCAAGTACATTTAGACAGATGTCCTAAAATAGACATCCCTGTTACTTCTTGTAGAAACTCTCTCATTACTTCACATTTGAAACAAAAATCATTCTACAGTGTAAAAGTCATTCTTTCATGCTTGCCTCCCATATCACTGAAAATATATCTCCTTGTTTACTCAGCCCAAACAGAAAGTTATTGGGGAAAAAAGTTAATATTTATTTTGAAAGTGAATAGGGCTCAAGAAAGGGAATAATAAAGTGTTTTTCAGCCCATCTTTCAAACATTTAACCTATATCAAAATAGCTAACATTTACCATTCAGAGAAGTGCAAACAAAATGCAGCAAGAAATCACTGTACTTAGTACAATCATTACAGTGGTAGGTGGGGCCAGAGCGGTGTGCAGTACAAAAGCCTGCTTAAAATATCCAAATCTGACAAGCTAATATGTGATCAGTGATTATCTTATAAGTTGGGGTTGCGGAAATGGTTCAAAATAGCCAGACCCTTTCTTTAACCCTCATATCCAAACAAACGACTGATGTATCAAAAATTAAATATAAAAAGAGAAACCTTAAAAGAACTAGGATAAATGAAAAACAATGTGATGATTTTAATATGGAGCAGCACACTCCTTAAACACGTTATAAAAGTAGCTCATGGAGGTAACTTTGTTAAGCCTTGCTGTATTAAAAAAAAAATCATTAAAGCAAAAAAAAAAAATCGAGTAACCTGATTAAAAATTGGGCAATGACTTGAATAGCCTTTTCTTCAAAGATGAAAAAAAATCGAACAAGCATAAGAAAAGATGCACAATATTATTATTCATGAGAGAAATGTAATAAAACCATAATGAGCTATAATTTCATACCCATTAGGATGGTGACATAGAAAAGCAGAAAATAGGTATTGAGGCAGATGTGGGAAAATTGAGACTCTCTTGCACTGTGGAGAGGACTGTGAAGTGGTGCAAATGCTATGTAAAACAGTATGAGGAATCTTCAAAAAATTAAGACTAGAACTCCCACATGACCTAGCACTCATACTTCTGGATATATATCCAAAAAAACGAAATCAAGTTTTTTCATGGCTGCAGTATTTACAATAAGCAACAGATGGAAGCAACCCAAATATCCACCACCAGTCACACAGAAAAGCACAATGTGGTATCTACATACAATGAAATGTTACTCAGCCTTATAAAGGAAGGAAATTCTGTCACAGGCTGCATCACCAGTGAACTTTGAAGACATTATGCTAAGGGGAATAAGCCAGTGACAAAAAGACAAGTATTGTGTGACTCCACTTTAAGAGATATCTACTGTCCAATTCAGAGAAAGGAGAATGGTGACTACCAAAGGTTTGTAAGAAGAAAGGGTAGTTACTGTTTAATGAGCTTCAGTTTTACAAGGCAAAATATTTCTAGAGATCTGTTCCACAGCCATGTGAATATGTTTAACACTACTTAAAAGTGGTTTAAAAGATAATTATGTATAATTATGGCTTTTTTGGGGGGGGGGAGGAGGAGAAAGAAATGGCAACCCACTCCACTATTTTGCCTGGAGAATCCCATGGACAGAGGAGCCTGGCAGGCTACAGTCTATGGGGTCACAAGAGTTGGACACAACTGAGTGACTAATTATAGTACATGTGCTTTCAACCACAATAAAAAATTAGAATATTTATATGACTTTAAAAAAGGTATAAAGTAAAAGCTAGACTGAGAAAAATATTCAAAGCAGTTTTAAGAGTTACTTTCCTAAACATACTTAGCTATTACAAATAAATTAACAAATGGCTATATTCCAGTTTTTTAAATGATGAAATATATTAACAGGGAGTGGACTAAGAAATAGCAAATAAACAATGAAGAGATGTTAAACTCATTCATGAAACAGAATAGTAACTAATATTATTAATAATATTATATTTTATCTATAATAGTGATGAAAATGAAAATGGATCATATCCAGTGATGGTGAGAGTGATAATGAGAAATTAATAGATCCTCTGGTATGGTGCTTATGAGTGTGTAAGACGATGAAACAATTCTAGATGCAAATTTTCCAATATAATATTTCCCTGTCAGTCCAGTGGTTATGATTCTGTGTTTTCACTGCAGGGGGATGGCTTCAATCCCTGGTCAGGGCTAAGATCCCATCTGCCATGTGTTCAGTAATAATAATAAAATAATGTCTCTTTGGACCAATGATTTCACTTGTTAGAAATACAGCTCACAGATACATTGTAACCTTTGTAATGAGAATTAAATGAAGTAATCCTGAAAAGCATTATGCTTATTACACAAAAATTACTCAATAAGTGTCATTAATATTTTTATTAAATTTACTTGAATACAATTAAAGTATTTCCAAAAGGTTACACCAGACAACGTGAAGAGTAGTTACTCTGGTAAGAGAAATTGAAAGCTGAGAGGGCTAAGGAGGGGCAGAAAGGGACTCACACAACTGTTACCTTTTATAGAGATTTTTACCATAAATATACTTTATGTTTATGACTTTAAAATCCTAATTTTAGTCACTGAGATCAGGACCAAATACCCATAGAATATTGGAAAAATACTCAGCATTCTCCTTTCTCAACTCTTTATGCCTATAGTTTTCCTTTCTTTCTCTTTCAAGAGAACTAGCTAAGGCAACAGAGTTTCTCAGGTCAAGAAATCAAGAGCACTAGGAACTCCTTTAAGTGGGCAGTTTCCATAGTCACTATACCTCTGCCCTACTGTCTCGATGTTTCTAATCAAAGCTCAGAAAAGGGATGAGAGAAAAAAAAAATGAGGAAATGTTAATTGTCACCTGAGTTCTCATGTTTTCTAAAACAACTGACCAAGTCTTTTAAGACGCTATATAATCATAAAAACAAAAAGATAACCAACTAACCCTGTGCTGTTAGACGTGTCAGAAAATGAATTTCAAAGCATAAGTCACGAGAGTCTCACTAATCAGCTGCCATTGAGGTATGAGATTAAGGAAACAATGCACCTTTTCCTCATTCTTACGATGATTACAGCTTTAAAATGGGTGTTTAGTGGTTTCTAGTGAAAATGTTCAGGGCATGGCAGAAGAAAAGTTTCACCTGAGAAGACTGACAGATTTTCTTCTCAAAGGCCCTGGAGATAGGCAATACCTTGGAGAAATTACTAAGATTAGAATCTGGCACTGAATTATTTAGATTCTGAAACCAACACGTGAGAACAACCTTTTCTCTCAGAAGCAAACCCATATTACACAAGCTTATGAAACTGCTGAATGGAATCCAAATGCCAATTAACTTCTTTTCAATGAGCACTGAGATCACTGGGCTGATATAATGCTTCAACCATCTGACCCAGTACTTTCCTTTTCAGTAGAAATTCCTATAGAACAGCAAAGACTATAATCAGAAGACTTCTTGGTAAACATGGAACCAGAACAAAGATAGAGATAAGTAGGTGATACATTAGAGAGACAGATAGATAGAGATGGCTATTGGTAAAATGATTAACATATTCCTGAGAATCATGTGTCCTCTCAAGTGATGACTACATAGGAAAACTGATACTGTTGATTCTGCTACCATCCTCCATAAAACCATAATAGTCTTCATAATGTATGGAAATTCCTCACTATTGTATTGCAATAGACACTCCCTGTAGATCAGAAAAACAAGCTGAGAAGGCTCAAATTTAAAGGGTGATACTGGAAAGAATTGTAACCAGGCATGTGGACTGTTTTCATTGTTGCTATTGGACTGAATCTCAGGAGCTTGAATGATGGAGACATTGTTACACAAAGACACTCAGGACCTTGTAATGTCAAAGCTTCCTTTCATTGCTCCCAAAAGTATTAGTGCATATATTTAAAATTTTCATTTATCACAGGGAAATTTAAAATTGATTCATAAAAAATTATTCAATATTTCAAAGGATATGGAAAATTTTAAGTGTAACATTTTACTTCTTAAATGCTGTTTTTCCTCCTCTGATTCTGCCACCTCTGTCTATGGTATCTAGTTATTGATGAAATTTTGTGCACATCTTATGGGTTTATTGATCAATTAACACTCAGAGCATTTTGGGGAATCTGCATATACTAGCCACAGATTTTTCTATGCAGTAAGCATTGTTTACATATGAATTGTAAATTTATCCAACTATTTTGTTGAAATAATTCCAATGAAACTGTGAAGACTAAGGATACCCAAAATTTATAGTTTTGAGTCCAAAGTAAATAGATTTTCCTCTATTACATAGACAGGATTTCATCAATCTTATCTACAAGTGTTTATGTGGATATATTTCCTAAACTGTATAAACGTTACATTTTTATTCTTTGGCAATATGATGTTACCAAGAAACTGCCTTTTCTTCTGTTACTGTTCCATCTGAAATCTTCATATATGCTTAGTCCTTACCAGTCTCTTGCGTTATTTCATTTTGCTCTGTTTTTTTCTTTTCTTTCATTTTCCTTGGTATATCAATGTCTTAGTGTAGCGCAAGTGAAATATCATATTTTATTGCTGTCAATTTACTGTGGTGTTTTGTATTTTTGGTTGTGTATTAAAATATAATCATACTATGTTTAAAACAATAATATAACATTCTGAATGTTCAGTGTCAGTCTATTAACCAACAGTTTCTCTTTCATGGACAATGTTTTGAAAAAACACTGTCAATTTTTTTCTTCTGTGATTCTCTTGCATACCTATTCAAATTCCCACCAATCTCATTGGCGTGCCAACAGATCTCTTTAAAGTGTTGCCTCTCTGCTGCATGAAGCGTAGATTTTGTATGTTAATTCACAGGGGAAGACTCTTATTTCTACATCTTTTCTTCCCTCTGTACTATACATAGATCCAAGAGAACACTTTGCAATTAACTGTGGCCATAATGTTAATTCTAGCCAAAAGACAGCAGAAGAAACGACACAGCAAAACGCTTTCTAGTATCCCCATACTGTAGCCCACAACTTTTGGTCACTTTACAAGGTCAATCTTCATTATTACTAGGCCTGACAGTAACTGCCTGGCCACAACAAGAAGCTGATAGCCTTAACTTTTTAGGTGGCTCCTGGTAAAAAGCCTGACTTTGATGTGTCTAAACAAGCATAAATATGGAACTCATGACAAGGTGTATTAGGATTGTAAAATCTTCTGAGAGGAAGCTGCCTAGAGCTGCCCTGCTTAAGAGATTTAAAAGCAGACAGATCAAAGCATGTGTCACTGAAAATCCTTCTGGTTGTCTTGAGAAAGGGGTAAAATTGCAAACCCATTCAGTTGTATCCATTACTGTAATGACTGAGAATAGACCAGGATGACGAAAATGAAGGGTGAGTCGTGCAGTGTCATAATAATAGTCATCACAGGTCATGTGCCACTGATACTGAATTTTTCTTTTGCACAGCAAAGAGAGCTTTGTGTTTTTTCTGAATAGCTATGGCAACAGCTTTTATTTTTGAGTGCTGGGATTTCCTGTCTATAGACCCACGCATCTGAGTAATATGCCTATCCCAAACATTCATTAGGACACTGAGGATGAGTCAAAAAACAAGATGGACATATGCCAAAAGGTTTTATACTAGCTATTTATCCACTGAATCGGCAAATTGAATTTGGGGAAGGTAAAGAACTCGAGGCTGTCACATCCTATTGTATCTCATACTTTCAAGTTAGGATTACATAAATAGGGAAAGAAGAGGCTAGAAATTCTGCATGCTGAGAAGGAAAGTCTAGAATGGAAGGGTTCTCTTTACAGGATAAAGCACTCTCTAAAACTTGGAGTAACAGACAATTTCCAAAGGGAAAATCTTCTTGAGTGATGCTGACTATAATTCTGTGCTCTGTGGAACATTTAATTGACAGTGTGTTTCTCATGGTGCTTCCCTTAACATTCAGCTCTCCTCAAACTGATGCTGTGCCTCTTTTAAATGGGCCACCCTGTATAATCTGAATGAGCTTTTTCCAGTAAAGAACCATGTTGATGTAAATCTACGTTGGCAAGAGCGTCATCAGAGTCAGCTGGGAGTGACAGGCATGTTCTAGCCAATTCTGGATGGTGTGTTGAAGTGTGTTGAAATATGCTTCCCAGGCTACAGGCGCCAGTGCACAAAAGCCTGCCCACGTCTTCATGGGGATGACGTGCTGAACAGCAAAGCCACGGCTCTGTCAGAACATAAAACACATACCAGGAATGTTTCTGGAAGAGAAGCCAACCTATCAATCACAATGAAAGCTACATAATCCTTACAGGTGAAAAGGTGCCAGCGCTCGCCCTTCCCTTAGGGCAAAAAACAAACAAACAAGAAACAACTTTGCACATGTTGCTTTGCAGGTCAACCTCCTGACACAGATCGTATTTCCTAGTAACAGCCAGGTTTACCTAGTATCCAGTTGCAGGCAGGCAATACAAAGCAACAATTCAAACTCCAAAGAGAAAGCTAAGCTCTATCTATTTTCATGTTTGTTTTGTTTACAAGGATGATCATGAAAACATCCCTGAATAAATCTTAAAATGCCGCACAGTCTTGCTCTCTTTAAAAAATAACTTAGGCCCACACATAAAACCTATTAATTTAATACAAGCAGTACCACTGTAATAACTATCACTATATGCATGAACCATTGTGGTAACTACCACATATGTTTTATCAGAATTTTTTTTCAATTCTTCAGTATCTATTTTTAACATCATGCTTAAGAATAAGATTTTGTATCCAATGCAGCAGGGCTTGGGGCAGGGGGTGGGGGTGTGGCGGGGAGAATGGTAATTTCACATTAGAAAATCTGCCCTAGGGCCATACATCTGGAAACTAGCAATTTCCCAACTGCCTTTCTGCATCTTCCATCACATCTCTCACATCCCCAGAGCATGAATGTATGGTAAAGGGGTGGGAAGAACATGGCTTTACTAGAGAAAAGTTGACAGACCTGGCCAGCTGGTTCTCATTGCCTGTCTCTTCCATTCCTATAAATGCACTGCAGCTGAATTAGAGTGCCTGGAATGAATTTCAACAAACAGACCCCAGAGGCTGGCCATTCCAGCCTAAGAGTTGTTACTTGTCTAACTACATGGCCTCAAATGAGATTCTTATCTTTGATACACAGTCATCACCACAAAAGGTCCAAGACTGCCAGGGGACTGTTCATCACCAGACTCTTACCCACCACTGGCTCAGTAAATCCCCCAGAGTCTAAGTCCCCCACTCCCCAACACCCCCTCAAAATTTTCCATTGTGAGTTTCCATATTCTTGCTCTGACACTAATGTGTGTGTGTGTGTGTGTGTGTGTGTGTGTGTGTTAGTCACTCAGTTTTGTCCAACTCTTTGTGACTCCATGGATTGTAGCCTACCAGGCTCTCTGTGGAATTCTCCAGGCAAGAATGCTGGAGTGGGTTGCCATTTCCTTCTCCAGGGGATCTTCCCAACCCAGGGATCGAACCCGGGTCTAACATCTGCCCACTGTTTCAGCCCTCTAATGTGGTGGCTACTCCCCCTCCACGCTGTTGTGCCACCTTAGCTAAAGGAGAAAGAGGTATCTTCCTTGCTCTCCTCTGCTGCTTGCAGAGAGACCTGTGACCATTTCTTAACTAGCTTTCCCTTTACTACTCTGCTCTGAACCACCATTATATCTACCTATATTATACCTGTTATATCTCACCTGGATTACTGCAACAGTATCTGAATTGGTCTCTTTTCTCTTCTGCCCCACATCTCTATTTTCTACAAAGGAGCAGGAATGATTTTTCCAAAACTTAAGACAGCCTGTGCCCCTCCTTGAGGCAGGCACTCCCATTGCTAACACTTCTCCCTTTAAAACACCAGAGTCATCACCAAGAAAAATCCTACCGTAGCCTCAGAATACGACATGATGCTTGCCACCTTAGCTAAAGGAGAAAGAGTATCTTCCTTGCTCTCCTCTGCTGCTTGCAGAGAGACCTGTGACCATTTCTTAACTAGCTTTCCCTTTACTACTCTGCTCTGAACCACCATTATATCTACCTATATTATACCTGTTATATCTCACCTGGATTACTGCAACAGTATCTGAATTGGTCTCTTTTCTCTTCTGCCCCACATCTCTATTTTCTACAAAGGAGCAGGAATGATTTTTCCAAAACTTAAGACAGCCTGTGCCCCTCCTTGAGGCAGGCACTCCCATTGCTAACACTTCTCCCTTTAAAACACCAGAGTCATCACCAAGAAAAATCCTACCGTAGCCTCAGAATACGACATGATGCAACTCCCTTCTACATCTTGGACTTCATCTCCTACAATGTCCCCCTTCCTCAAATACATCAATCACATCATCCCTCAGACCTTTGCACTTGTTACTTCTGCCTGAAATGCTCTTCCTCAGTGTAATCACTCACCTTCTCCAGACCTCTATTCAAATGTCACCATATAGAGTCCTCCCCGAAAAGGTATTTACAGCTCTATCCCCTTCACTTCCCAGGTGGAGCTAGTGGTAAAGAACCTGCCTGCCAATGCAAGAGACATAAGAGATGCAAGTTTGATCCCTGGGTTGGGAAGAACCCCTGGAGGAGAACCCCTCGACACAGCAACTGAGTCCAGTACTCTTGTCTGGAGAACCCCCATGGACAGAGAAGCCTGGTGAGTTGCAGTCCAGAGTCGAAAAGAATTGGATACGACTGAAGTGACTTAATGTGCACACATGTACCTCTTACCCAGCTTTATTCTTCCTTATTGTACTTATTATTCTCTGAGATACATGAATATTTATTTATATATTGTCTTCTTCCCCATTAGAATACATGTTCCATGTGAGGGTGGGTGGGGGACAGGACTTTGTCTTTTTTACTCAGTGTTATATCTTCAGAAGAGTTACAAGATACAAAGTAGACACTCAGAAATTATTGTTTGAATAGATGGAAGATAATGGGATATTTAGCACCTGACTCTATCCTGGTGAGCCAGTCTTGAAATAGAAAAAGTACCTTAGGAAACAAATGGTTTTCTGCATACAGTCCATCAGACTTGCTGGGCATGTTTTAAGCATTATATTCTTATGCAATTTAATGAAAAGGCAGATAGAGTCCTCACATAGTGTCTCTGGTCTGTGCATCAGAACAAAAGTGCCACGAGTGGAATGAACACATCTCATTTGAATGGAAATACAACCATGTATTGTATTTCTGGAGGATTATCTTAGAAGGAGTAGAAGGCATTAGGTAGCTGAAAGATGGTTTAGATTGGTCTAATTGAACTAAATCTCACATTCCAATCCTTAAGTGTTCAGTGCACACACTTGTGGTTTAGCAAGCTTGGGGCAGGGTAATAACTCAAAATGTCACTTTCTTTTATTTGGAGTAAAGCTGTTGAGAAAGATAAAACTAATCATGTTTCACTTAAGCATTTAAGTCCCTGGTGTGCATACATGTGTGAGTATGGGTGTGGGTGTCTGAGAGAGAGAGAATGTCAGCTGACCTCTGAAACTTGATTCCAGCTTACATTTACGGTCACCTTCTGCAGAGACACTCTAAGCTCTACCCAGTCTCACTCAAACCCCATATAATCCCCATATTGGTTGATGTTGTTCCTTTGGTGAAAAGAACTTACCTCCTGCCACTTTCTGTCCTTCCATATTTCACTCCAATTCTCGCCTTACTCAACTCCTCTAGGCTTTATGTTCATATCCAATTCTTTTCTAGGCCCCACTTTCCTCCTTGTAAAATGTAATAATTAAACCTAAACCTAACTAAGTTGCCATGAATATCAAATAACATAATCTAAAGGACTTCCATGGTGGTCCAGTGGCTAAGACTCTGAGCTCCAGATACAGGGGGCATGGGTTTGACCCCTGCATGCCATAACTAAGTTTGCGTGCCACAACTAAAGACACATCTTGCATGCTGCAATGAAGATCTGGCACAGCCAGATAAATAAATATTGAAATAATAAATAAATAAATATTGAAATAATACAGCTAAGTAAAAACTCAGTATGGGCCTTCTTTGTGACTATTCTATGTCATACTCCACCTCAAGTCTTATTATGATTCCCACCACAGGAAACATTTTCTTCTTTCCTATAAACTCCACCACCCTTTGCACTTAGTTATGGCAACTACTGACAATTTATGGTTACTTTGAGTAATCATATTCTACCTCTATATGATCACAATCCTGGAGAGCAAAGACAACACCCCAACAGCATCCCACACAGCAATTTACATACACACAGTAGGAGGTGAATTAAGCTCCTGGATTTTAGTAGGTTCAGATCACCCTCAGTGTTCCTCCACGACTCTTTCTATGTGACATTTGAATAGCACTTTATTCTTTTCAAAAAGTCTTTTCATTAAGTATATCATTTGAATTTTTAAATAATTCTAAGAAGGAATGAATTAACAATAATTCCATTTTATGGATGCACTTAATTGTGATCTGTGGAGTTGAAATAACACCCCTGGGATCACACAGTAAGTGAGTAGCAGAGTCGGAGCAGACAGTACATTTTGGGCCCTCTTTCTATATCACAAGACTGTGCTAGGTGCTAGGGATACACTAGTGAATAATGTGATCAGTGGTTCTAGATTAGTGCTTCTCAATGGGGGACAATTTTGCCCTCAGGGGGCATTTAGCCATATACCTGATAATTATAGGGTGGTAAAAACAGGGTACCAATACCTGACTTTCTGCTTAAGAACTGGAATTACCTAATCCAAGTTCAGTGTGTTTACCACCAACTAAGGGATTCAGACCCAAAGAACAAATGTCCTTCTTCAAAAACAGATGCCCTTCTTCCAACAGTGGAAATATCAGTGATTCAGGACCTCTCAGTTGAAACATTAGAGCATCTGACGCACCAAGACGGCTTGAAGCATAGGGGATGCCACTGATCGAATTTAAATGTTGAATATAATGATGCCGTTATTTTCCTTCCAAATCCCTTTCAATCATGCTTATTACCTTATGGAGAAGGACTCCAGCGGCCTTTCACAACTTACATTACTCACTAACTGCCAAGGCCTCAGGCTCAGAATCACTGCAGGTCACAGCATCTAGTTAAACTTGAATCCATTTAACCTGCTTTTTTTTTCAATTGCATTTTTGCCCAATTATTGTCTATATATGATAAGTGACACTGGTTTCCAGTTTATAATAATAAGGATATAAAGCTTCATGCTTAAACATATAGGCCTTTAAATAAAAATATAAATCCACTAAAAAAATTAAATACATGGTACAAATGACCCACAGGTGTAGCTTAAACTGGGCAAGTGGTACAGGAATGAGCACACCATTAATGACCCTGCTATTGTTATTGTAAGAGGGCTTTATTAAAGAAACCTGGTTCTATTCAGAGGAGGGCCTTTGCATTTGGCCTTGTGCGTCATCAGTCTCCAGTTCATAAATGTTTTAATTATTACTACCAATAAATCACACACTGTTCTATTTGGCACCCACTCAATAGAAGGCCATAAAAAAAAAATCACCCTGCGAAGTAAAACAAATACTATAAACCTAAAGAAGGTAAACAAGCAGAAATGATAATCCAAATAACCTTATTAGTCAGAATGTTGCTTTCTTTAAAAAGCTCAACAATACACCCTTACCATTTATCTATATAAATGTGAAATCAGCTATGTAAGAAAATGAAAAAAAAGCCCTATGCACTCTACTAATTAAAACATATAAAATCACTTTATTTTAATGATAGTTAATTTAATCAGAGTGCTATCTCATAAGAATAATGGAAAGGAAATCAGTTGGTTTGAAAGAACTGCAAGATACAAATTAGCATAAACTTTAGGCAAAATACTACATTAAAATAACCTGTCTATGCTAAATCTCTTCAAAAATTTTTGTCTATTATTCAGTTTTACTTATTCTGAAGATCTACTTTGGAGAAGTGACGTTTTGTTTCCACCAGTTCAAATGTCTCCAAACTTCATACTAAAAAACCAAAATCAAACAAAAAAACAACTATCCAGAGTGTTCTGGGTTTTTTTTTTTTTTTTTGCTTGAGAGAAAAACATGAATTTGGGGGTTGGAGTGAAATGTCATAGACTGAATGTTTGTGTTCCTCCTAAATTTAAACGTTGAAGCTCTAACCTCCAATGTGACTTCAAGTAAATAATCAAATTGAATAGGATAATAAAACTGGAACCCTGATCCCAGTGGATTAGTGTCCTTATAAGAAGAGACACTAGCGATTTGACTGTTGCTGCCTTTGTTCATGCTCAGAGGGAAAGCCACCTAAAGTTTGTCTATTTACAAGGCAGGAAAAGGACTCTCACCAGAAGCCAAATTCTGTCAAAACCTTTTTCTTGGACTTTCAAGTCTCCAGAACTTTGAGAAAATAAATTTCCATTTTTAAACCACCCAGGCTATAAGCTGAAAAAATACAGTAGATAAGATCATGTTCCTATATACTACTACTATATACACCTCTCTATATATTAATGGCTATTACAGATCCTATTAAAAATCTATTATTGAATTCACTCAATTGATAATATAAATCACTTTTCCTGATGTACTATTCTAGTAGCCCTTATAAAGTAATATTTACCTAATACAAAATTTCCTTATGCTTTCTACCTTAAGATTCTGTCATCTCTCACTTTATCATCCTATCTAGCAATGAAATATTTCCAATTCCTACTATACATAGTATTTATACCTTTATATGATTGGTCATAATGTTCTGTTCATAGAAGACCCTTTGGCTTTTTGTGAAACTAACAGACTTGTAATCAAGTGTTTGAGTTACATATTACATTGACATTCTTTGTGAAGCCTAACCTTGATAAGCAAAAAACAATAACAACAACAACAACAAAAAAACAAAACCTCTTTACTCTGAGATACCAAGTATCATGTACATAGTTTGATTAATGTATTTAGACAAATATTTAAGACATATACAAGGAAAGGAGTGGAAGAGCTTGTCAGTTAGCTCTGTACAATACTTCTTAGACATAATTAAGAGGATATAATGAAGAGTTTTTCTAAACTACAAAAGTACAGGATGATGCCATGATCCAGATATCATCCAGAGATATAATAGCTGATATTAGACTTAGTTGTTGATCACTTCATGGGAAATAGATGAGGAAACAGTGGAAAGAGTGCCAGACTTTATTTGGGGGGGCTCCAAAATCACTGCAGATGGTGATTGCAGCCATGAAATTAAAAGACACTTACTCCTTGGAAGAAAAGTTATGACCAACCTAGAGAGCACATTCAAAACCAGAGACATTACTTTGCTGACTAAGGTCCGTCTAGTCAAGGCCATGGTTTTTCCAGTGGTCAGGTATGGATGTGAGGGTTGGACTGTGAAGAAGGCTGAGAGCCAAAGAATTAATGCTTTTGAACTGTGGTGTTGAAGACTCTTGAGAGTCCCTTGGACTGCAAGGAGATCCAACCAGTCCATTCTGAAGGAGATCAGCCCTGGGGTTTCTTTGGAAGGAATGATGCTAAAGCTGAAACTCTAGTACTTTGGCCACCTCATGAGAAGAGTTGACTCATTGGAAAAGACCCTGATGCTGAGAGGGATTGGGGGCAAGAGGAGAAGGGGATGACAGAGGATGAGATGGCTGGATGGCATCACAGACTTGATGGACGTGAGTTTGAGTGAACTCTGGGAGTTGGTGATGGACAGGGAGGCCTGTCTTGTTTCAAATTTCTCCTCAAAATCTCCTCATTTCTTTTATAAGCCTAGGTCTTGTGCATAACTGAACCACTATGACTTATAAGACATAAGAAATAGTCATAAGAGTTTAACAAGCAAGTTAATCAGTAATTCACCATGAATTATAAATATACTTGCATACTTTTCAGAATACAACAGGCACAAATTATTTCAAAGTATAAACTAAAAGTTACTGAAATTGAAAATTAGTAACAGTATCATATACCAATTCATTCAGATATACTAAAGTCAAATCATATTAGTCAAGGTTTGTGTAAATCCAGAACACACACTCACTCATACACACAGAGTTGCGGTAACAAAGTCCAAAATATGGTTCATCATTCAGTTTGAAACTTCTTTCCACTATGGCAATCAAGCACAACATAACCAAGACTTCTAGACTGGAATGCTATAGATCTCCCCAGGTGTTTGGCATAAGAGCAACAGCAATGGAGAGAACAGCAATTAAAGAACACATATTTACTAAATGCATATTATACAGGTGGCATAGCCCCTCACAGTGGATACAAAGATTGATTCATGTGAGGGTTCCTACTTTTCAGGAACTTATGTTCCAGCTACACAGTCAAAAGACACACATGAAAAAGAAGCAGCATAAGACAGAAAGTGTTAAATAAATGGCAACACTGTGCTCTCAGAGCTCAAGACAGATCTCACCAAATGAAGTCAGGCAATTTGGCCCTGTACACATTTGCTCATGAAAACCCAAAATTGAACTATTAATCCCAATGTTTTCACTTTCACTTTCTTTCCTCTCATTAAACTTTACATTTTATTTATGATGTACTGACCCAAAGAAAACAATCTCAGAAATGCCCTTTTAAAGAAGACAGACAGACAGCATTTACTTTTGGTCCCAGAGATATTTCCATTATGCAAGCAGATCTCCTGTTGAGTCCAAGAGGCCTTTCCAAAATGGGGGGACTGGGCAGGAAGGCTGGCAGATGACTAGGAGGAGAGTGTTTTGAGGTCAATGGGCTGTGGTCCCCTGTCTGCCACCCGGTCAGTCACAGTCAGCCTGCCAGCTCTGGTTACCAGGCAGTTTGCTGCTCTGTTGCTTAGTGACTTGAGCCTGCAGACCATCATTTCCAGCCGGCTCTTCTGGAACCTAACCGTAATAGATTTCTGACTTGATCTTTTTCTTTAGAATTCAAGTCTTTCATGCCTTTTTCTCTGAATCACTGAAAATGAAATTATATCCTAATTGGTTTTGTCTTGATCTCAGTCTTATTCTAAAACTGCTCTATATCAGAATGTTTTCTGCTGACCTTAAAACCTTCCTTCTTCAAGGACATATATTTCTCCTACACACACATATATTTTTATGGAAACAAAAGATGGTTACATTCATATGAGCTACAGGTGTTAAACAAGTAAACTGAGATTCCACATTAAGAAAGGGCTCTGTTCCTCCCCTTCTGTAACTAACCACCATTTCGTAAAGTCATTGAAATTCCATTGTTACAGGTTCCATATATAAGCAGGGTAGAGAAACAAATAAATGTGACCATGATTCTTAACCCAAAGGAAGGTAATGCTGAAAGAACACAGGATGGAGAGTTAGGCAAACCTTAGTTCAAGTTTCAAGTCAGTTCATTTCATGGCTGTCTAGCTGAATGATCTTGATTATGTACCAGTTTCCTTGGGACTCAACATCTGCATATGTAGAATACAACTAATAATACTTAAAATCAAGCTTGTTTCTTTTGAAGGATTAATGTACATAAAGGATCTGACATACAGCAGGAGCTAAATCATTATTATATACGTGTGAAAGTTGCTCAGTCATGTCCAACTCTTTGAGACCCCATGGACTGTAGCCTGCCAGGTTCCTCTGTCCATGGAATTCTGGCTGCTGCTGCTGCTGCTGCTAAGTCGCTTCAGTCGTGTCTGACTCTGTGCGACCCCATAGACGGCAGCCCATCAGGCTGCCCTGTCCCCCGGGGATTCTCCAGGCAAGAACACTGCAATGGGTTGCCATTTCCTTCTCCAACGCATGAAAGTGAAAAGTGAAAGTGAATTTGCTCAGTTGTGTCCGACTCCTAGCAACCCCATGGACTGCAGCCCACCAGGCTCCTCTGTCCATGGTATTCTCCAGGCAAGAGTACTGGAGTGGGGTGCCATTGCCTTCTCCTGGAATTCTGGAATGGGTAGCTATTCCCTTCTCCAGGGGATCTTTCCTACCCAGGGATGGAATCCAGGTCTCCCCGCATTGCAGGCAGATTCTTTACCATCTGAGCCACCAGAGTATTGTTAGAATAAGTATCAGGTTATAAAGGTGTGTTTTTATGAACCTATAGTTTTAAGTCCAAAGTGAAATCAAACAATTCCTTCTGATATCAACTCAAGATCTCATTTTGAGAATAAGTACTTCATTTAAAATAGTTAGACAGCCTTTATGGCCTTAAAATTGAACATGAAATGATTCTCTTCTGCTTTTTATATATGGTAGAGAGATTGGTGTGTCAAGATGGTACATAGTTGAAGATGCAGTAAAATTTTAAATTCAATTTTTTATTACTATCCACAGATTTCCACATTGCCGACCCCAAATCACGGCTTCCAGATGGTATTCTAGAGTGAATACCATTCATCCTGAAGGCCCTGAAGCCTTTTTATGAGTCACATAATTATTAAACCACTCTATCCCCTGTTTTTACCCATGAGGCATACACCTCACTAACTTACAACAGCAAGTTAGAACTGGTTTTTAATTACTTATCTTAAATGTACTTAGTTTGTTATCACTTGGTAAATTTAATTAGTCAATTTTTACTTGTAAATATCAAATGCCTCTGTATCCATATGATTTATGAATAGAATCTGCAATTTAAAAGGGTTGGTAATTAAGGTCCAATATTGAGTGGCCAAAGAATTGGAAATACATGATTTCTACTATGTTAAATTCCACATGGTTTAAAACATGTTTTGCTTTGTTTCCCCACTCCCCCCAGCAGCAAAACCATTTAAAAAATGATATAACTTTGCCACACTGGTGATAGTAAAGCTTCTTCTGAAACTGCTACTTGAAGAACAATTTTGGTAGTTTTCTGTTTAAGGAACAAAAAACTGTACTGAAGCTCCAAAGCTCAATTAATTCAGTAATCTCACAAGAGCTTGTTATTTATAAAGATACTTATATAAAGAATAACTTTAAAAAATTATTTTAATGAACTTTGAGACAATTTAAAAAAAATTTTTTTCTCATTCAGCATTTCTACCAAGTTTATTAGAAAGGCTGTTTTGCTTGGAAGCAATTTCACCACTAGTAGAATAACTTTGGCACAGATACACTTAATATCTCTTCTATTTCTTTAAGATAAATGTCAAAGGTCACAGGAAGTACATATGCGTAATAAATTGTAATGTTACTTCATTATTTTCTTCACTTTCTTTAGTTACTATTTGTCACATTTTTATTTTGGAATTTCTTAAATGCTCAGTTGCTCAGTCGTGTCCAGCTCTTTGCAACCCCATGGACTATATCCCCACAGGCTCCTCTGTCTATGGGATTTCCCAGCCAAGGATACTGGAGTGGGTTGCCATTTCATCCTCCAGGAATTTCTTAAATATTACAAAGCGATTAACAAGCTCTTTAAGATGAATGTCTTCCTGAGGTCTTCTGATTTTAGGAAAGGTTAATCAGACTTTTCAAAAGTTATAGTCACTTTTAACTTGCAGTGCCCCAGGATTTCCAGGGAAGGCACACAGCTAGTTACACCAGGGACACAGTTCAGCCAACTGGCCCCATCTACCCTGCTGGCATTACTTCCTGTTGTGCATCTCAGAAACTCTCCCCCAGGAAACTTCCTCCCCACCTCCTTGTATCACACTACCCAGAGCCCACCTCTGAGTTCCCAGCTGCTAGGGCAGCACCAGAAATGCCCTTCTCTGGGTATCACCATTATAAGTGATGGAGAAAAGATAACCTTAAAGTTAAGATGGGCAAACGACAGAGCTGGAACAAAGGAGAGAGTTCTCAAATAGAATCTCTAAATAACAGCTTTGAAAAACTACTTGGGTGTGTGTGGGTGTGTTTGTGAATGGGGTTATGTTTGTGTTGGACCTATAAACTCTCTAAAAGGTGGGATTTCTTCTTTGAAGGTGATAAGGGTTTCTGGCCCATTCTGTAACTTAAATAAAATTTCTAGTGCTTTCTCTCTTAAACAACAACCAACCATTAAAAACAACTATAGTTGCTGAAGAAATTGTGACTCAAGAAAGCAAATTTTTACTTTTAAACATGAGCAATTTTATATCCAAAGCCAATGCCTAGTGAAGTTTATAATAAGCAAAAGTTATGGCCCAAAAAACATATCTAGCTCCTTAAAAATCTTTTAAGATTTTCTAAAAGCCTCCTAAAAAAGGCCTTTCAAAAATCCACCTCAAGGAATTATTTTGTTGTTTAAGGATGTTGCAAAGTGTTTTTTCTACCTTTGGACATGTTGTAATTAAACACACACACATAACAGAAATTTTAAAGATAAGACACGTATTACCTGGATAGTATCTTGCCCGAAGAAATCCTATTGCCTACTACACACTCTAGAACACTTTCCTTCATTTGGTGCATAGAACCCAGGGTAAAGTGAGGAAAAAACATGAAAAATACAAAGATTTTCCTGAAATAAACTTACACTGAAAGTTTTCTTCACCAGAAATTCCAGTGACGTTTATGCTGACATAAGAGGAAATTCCCCACACTGATGAAAACAGAGCCTCATCTATAATGACAAGACCACAAGGTATTCGATATTAAGTAAAAATGGAAAAACAAAACAGTGAGAAGTATGAACACAAGAGGGTCCTAACCTGACACGTGGTATCAGATGGAGCACCAGCACTCAACGAATATTAGCCAGGGATGTAACTGTTACTTAAAGCTTTGCCCCATCCATGAAAAGCTGACAGGGTAGCGTGAGTCTGCGTGAACTCCGAGAGATGGCGATGGACAGGGAGGCCTGGCGTGCTGCAATTCATGGGGTCGCAAAGGGTGGGACACGACTGAGCGACTGAACTGAACTGAACCATTTTAAAATGAGGTTGTTGTTATTTAGTCACTAAAGTGAAAGTGAAAATTGCTTAGTCGTGTGTCCGACTCTTTGTGACCCCAAGGCCTATACAGTCCATGGAATTCTCCAGGCCAGAATACTGGAATGGGCAGCCTTTCCCTTCTCCGGGGGATCTTCCCAATTCAGGGATGGAACCCAGGTCGCACTGTGGGTGGATTCTTTACCAGCTGAGCCACTAGGGAAGTCCAAGAATACTGGAGTGGGTAGCCTATCCCTTCTCCAGGGGAATCTTCCTGACCCAGGAAGTGAACTGGGGTCTCCTGTATTGCAAGATTCTTTACCAATTGAGCTACCAAGAAAGTCTTTTGGTAACTACGTCACATCCTGCTTTAAGATTCAGCCTGAGCAAGACTGGATTAAAGGACACATGATAAAGGAAGTATTAGCTTATAATGACCCTCAGTAAGTGTCTGTCCCTATGCAAAACACTTTAATTTATACATAAATGTACTTAATAAAACCATGACACCAAGTGAATACTATTATGAATCCCAGGAAACTGACTACCAGTGAAATAAGCCTATATTAAGTAACCTGTAAATGGGAAGTCAAATTTTAATGTAAGTAATTTAACTTCTCAGATACTCTGTCCAAGAGTCACATGGCACATGGAGTATTGTGTCTTTTTCAGTAAACTATTCTTTAAATAGTTTGTGAAAATCCAAATGAAGCCTGGTTAAGAACAACCAGGATCAACCTGATAAATACAGCATATAAACATGAAATAACTTAGGGTGTCTAGTTAAGAAAAGAGAAGAATTTTTAAAAAGCCTGATAACACTGACTATGTTGATTAATGGGCTTGTCAAGATGAATAGAGCAGGGTCCTGGCTCTCTGATGGGTTACTCCAAGCTTCTTGCCTTAAGGTCTAAATTATGGAAGACATGAGAGACTAAAGCTATGGGGTTTCAAAAGCAGATCCAGGAACCGAGAATGAAAACGGCAGGGAAGGAGCTTTCAGTTGTATATAAGCAATGACTCCCCAGTCAATAGACTTGTCAAAAAACAGAATTGCTCTGTATGATCCTCATCCAGGAGGTCTGCAGAGATGTTCATCACAGATGTTACTCTACGAACTCAACTACGGTATAGAGGGAGAACCAGTAGCCATCAGCGTGTTGGGACTGACACGGGCTGGCCGTTACCCACATCTGTTTTACCTTGTGGCTCAGCTGGTAAAGAATCCGCCTGCAGTGTGGGAGACCTGGGTTTGATCCCTGGGTTGGGAAGATCTCCTGGAGAAGAGGAAAGCTACCCACTCCAGCATTTGGCCTGGAGAATTCTATGGACTGTATAGTCCCCAGGGTCGCAAAGAGTTGGGACACGACTGAGCGACTTGCACTTTTTTTTTTGGTAACAGGACAGATAGGTTTCCCAGCCTCCTTTGAACTTAGATGTGGCCACAGAACTGACTTCTTTCTGAGGAATCCTAGGATAAGCAATGGGTGCATTTCTAGGCCTGCCTTATAAAAACTCACCAACGCCATCTTCTGTGCTCTTCGCTGATTCAGTGGGGCCTGGCAAACTTGGAAACCATGTGTTACCAATGGCAGAACCATAAGATAATAGAACTCGGGATCCCTGAACTACCCAGGTCTGGCTAGCTCCCCACAAGGAGCAGAAGCAAGAAATAAATATTTACTGTGTTAGTCCACTAAGATTTGGAGAGTATGTTGTAAAGCAAAGTGATTATCTTAACCAGATGCTTTCCAATGTGATTTTATATACATATATATATATATAGATATATATACACTGTTGTATAAGCAATTTGAAACCAATGAATAGCTCTTGTTCAACTTTGCAAACAGTAGGTACAAGATAAACACTTTGGACTCAGTAGGTAGTACACATATGCATATTGAATGGAAGGGAGTATCAGACATAGGAAACAACATTGTGAGGCAGAGATATACCTTGTGTGTAATTAAATGACTGATTATCTAATTTAAGAGGAGGAGAGGATTTGAGCATGGCGGTGGTAGCGGCAGTTTAGATATTAATATGTATTTTTGTGTGTGTGTGTGTGTGTGTGTGTGTATGTGTGTGTGTGTGTAATCAGCACAATTTGGAATATATTTTTAAAATTCTGGCTCATGCTTAGTCCAAGTAGTAAAAGCACAGATGGAATGATATTTGTCAAAAGACGCCCATGGGTATTATGAACATCTTGGGTCTTGTTGAACCAATAAGGAAAATGTGAAGTACTCTTTCCAACTGCCCTGCTGGATGCTTTTTCCATGAAGGATACTGTCTGCCCTCAAGTTACTGAGAATTGATATCACGATTTTTCTTTCTCGTTTTCATTGCTCTTTCGACATCTCCTTCATTTGGTGGAGACACCACAACGAAGGATTGGCAGAAATTGTACTCTTGGAGTTTCTCCAAACAGCATCAGAAAAGGAAGTGCCAGAAATTTCAAAAGAAAGCCTGTTTTCATGCGATTTCCTGCCTTCCTTACATCTCAACATGTCCAAATAGTTCCGATAACCTTCGGTTGAACTTGAAGTTGCTTCACTCCAATAGAAATGAAGTGTCTGCGTGGAGGCTTACCCATTCAGCAACAGGTACACTTTAGGAACTATAATTTAAAAGGCATCTCATCCAAAAGGGACAGCACATACCCAAATTCGGTCTCTGACCCTTTCTGAACTCCAGCCAGCTCTTCTGTTCAGGCACTTGATACTTCATCTCAAGCCATCCCTCTCCCTCAGAGCATCTCCCAGAGTTCAGCTACACCTTTCATTCACTGCTTATCTCTGACAAATTTTTTTCACAAATATCTCCCTGAGAGATATTTTCCATCATTTTTTCAAGACTGAAAAATTCAGTGTTTGTCTTATCTCTTTTAGGAGCCTTATATCTAACTAAACTTAGAAATACCACTTAGTTAAAATCTTGGGGAAAATAAGAACACTTCCGGGATCAAAGATCTAGCTATTTAAAATGACAATTCTAAGGTCAGAGGTTTCTTTGGGTGGGTCATGCCTTTTATTTCCTTTGTTAACTGACATGAATGCAAACCTGGGTAGGGTATATTGCTTAAGTTTAGATTTTTATTCTTTCCTTTTATTGTTGCTTCTTTCCTAGAAGTCTTGATTCTGGATTTTTTTTTGGGGGGGGTGGGGGGGTCAGTTTTGTTTTATCCATTCCTGGTATACTTTTTCGTGTTCTGTGGAAAAGCTGTATAAAAATCATTCAGTCAGTTTCTATTTTTTCTCTATTCAGTCAGTCACCTTTTTTTCTGTAATGCCTGTTTTCTTCATCATAATTTTCATTTTGCCAAAACATGGAGTAGTGTATAGAACTTACTACTGCCTGAAATTAACCAGCTGTGTATCACAGATCCTTCTTTCTCTGATCATAGCCTAGAATTGCCTCTTCTCAGGCAGAAACACCATAATAAGCTCACGCAATGATTTCTTTTAATATTTGTTTTATGACAGCATGAAAATACCAAGAATTGTCTAGACACCTAGCTGGCACCATACACATAAGACAGAGTCACCTATTATAGCAGATAAAAACATGCATATAGCAAATAAAACAAAACAGTCAGAGAATTTATATGCAAAGAATAGAGCAATATTGCCAAGTACCAGCCTGAAACTTTTTGCACTGACGTTTCTAAACCCACTGAAAAGGCACGTTGAGATTACAAATATACTAAAGTCAGTAGCTAGGAGGGGTTTTACTGGGACACACTATTTTACACACCCACCCACACACACACTCCATACACATTTCTGTTAATCGCAGGGTCATGCAGGAAAGAGAACAAACTACGATAGTCTTCTCTCCTTTCTGGTCTTTCCCCCCTCTAGGTTGTTGCAGGATCTGGCAGGGCTACCAGTTTAGGAATCAAAGAAACGCCACCATGTCAGTATTGGAAAAAAACCTGCGTTCTTATTTGACATCTGGAATCCAGTTTTCTTGTAGGAACTTGCAATAGGAATTGAACTTGGAGCACCACCCGTGTCAAAGGCTCCTATTACCAATCTCAAGGATTTCTGCCCTGACTTGGACATCTGTGGGATTTATATTAAGGTAGATTATTTCCATAAATCATGGGTGAAGAGTGCAGACAGTCCTCCACTCTCCTTCCTGCCCCTAAAGTGAAAGGCAGGAGGAGCAAAAATCACCCAGAGGCACCTGGCCACCATGTCTGCTCATCCGTGCAAACCTTACCATGTATGTGCCACGGTGAACCGCCGCTGTTTGGGGATGTTGCTACTGAGAAGCATCCTGCGCAGGAGCCTGGGGGAATTCCTTGGCGAAATCACGGGTGAGAGCTTGGGAGACACCGATTTCCTTGAGGTCTTGGACTTCTCGTGCTGCAACAGGTTTTCCCGCAAGGATTTTACAAGATCCTCGTTGAGCCAGGGGTTTGGACAATGCGGATTATCCACTTCGGGGACTGTTAAGGTGTCCTGGCTTGTCGTCTGCTGAGCCATTTTCGCGGTCAACTTTGTACACTTGGCAGTGATCCAGGGCAACGTGGTTGCCTGGCCTCCTTCCAGTGACTGCCTCGCTCGGGCTCCCGGGGAGAGGTCTGGGGAAGCTGCTAGTTCATTCGGCCGCCTGCCTCAGTCTCTTGGCGGAGCCGGGGCTGGGAGCAGGGGAGGCGAGCGCACTCCACGGCGGAAGCCTCGCGAACGTCACCCCTCCTCTGCCGATCCCCTGCCAAGGCTCACCGCCGAGCTCGCAGGGCAGAGGAACATGGAGGGAAGCCACGGCGAGCGAGGCTTTTGTCAGCGCTACGAAACAGCCTGCAAACTATTGGAACTAATGCGCTGCAGCTGCTCCAGCGACTTCTGCTTATGTACATAAAAAGTCCGGGGCGCGGGGCGGGGTGTGTGTGGGGGGGTTAGTTAGGGCTTAACCATCAGATGCCTGCTGACCGTTGTTTGGCTAGTCTTTTCATTTGCTTATTCCTGAATCCAGAGGAAAGAAAAACTTTGAACTTGACCTTCCTCTCCCGCAAGGTCTATTTATCTCCCTTTGGTCCCCGTTCATAAAAGAAATTGCTAGTCCCTCGGTTTTTATAAGGGGGGAATAAACAAACAGGAGCTAGACAAGGAAAAATAGTTCCCTGTTTGCTCAGCTCCATCTGATGGACCTTGTAAAACAAATCCCAAGAGGAGAAAATGGACTCTTTCTTTTCCTCTCTGTCTAGTTAGAAACCGAACAAAAGGTTTCAGAATACTACATATGGAACACATTACAGGTTGCGTCGTTTAGCCTAATGAAGGCCCTTTTAAAGCGTGGAATAACATAGTTATAGCCCCAAATAGTATTTGTTATATCTTTGCATTTAAACTGATGACACTCCAGAGGAACAGACTGCTTTCATAAGGGGATTTTAAAATGATTTTTAAAGTTTCAGTTATTGCTCATGGTATAGACATTTTATTCAACTATAAAAGAAAGAAATCTAGCTTTCTGGCTTTCCATAGTCATTTCCTCAGTTGTTTTTAATATAAGATTTTTAGTTGTGATCAGAATAGCTTCTACAAACTCACTCAAAATAGGTTTAAAATAGAAGAAATTATTTCTTGCCTACTTAGTTTGCTACTGGAAAGAAGAATTAAATATTACAATTCAAGTAAGTAGGTAATAAAGCCTGTTAAATCTCTTTATATGGGCACCAGAAGTACAAACTTCAGATATGCATTTGAAAGGGAATCCAAACCTTTGGTTATAGATGTCCCCAGCAGCCTCGTGATGCTACAGACAGTTCAAGATGGAAATCAAAGCACATTTCTCAGGATCTAATAATATTTTTAAAAACTTTAAACACAATAACTTAAGAATGAGTTAAGAAATACATTCAGATAAAACAGAAAACAGAGTAGTCTGATCCAGTTATTTTTTGGTTTCTATAATTACTGTTAGGTGGATTCTAAAAGTAGTTCCTCCTATTTCCTTCCTTGGTTGTTCCACCTGAAGTTTTAATTCCTTTCATTTAAAATGTTAGAGAAAAGTATACTCTGAGGATCTGACCATATAACCCCAGAGCCACCATTTGGTGTACCTATAATAATTTAACAGTACACGTGTACCTTGACTTCATCAGAAAATTTGGTATACGTAATGATTAAAATGATACCAAACTTCTGAAAAATGGGCTGAGGGCCTGACAATTACATTAGAAGTTGTACAAAACAGGAGTACCTGCTTACATTCAAAGAGATCATAATTTAATGGAAAGGACTACACTATGCTCAGAAAAAGACACCAGAAGACCTACAGAGTGAGATTATCAGGCACAGAAAAATACAGCGAGAATGGTGTGCATGAGTGGAGAGAGGATGCTGAGTGCAGTGCAGCTTGAAGGGAGGGAATCAAAAATTAATGGAAGGGAAGTGAACACAAAAGACCACTCCGAATGAGGAATTAAAACATGAAAATCCAATAAGGAATTAGTAAGCAAGTCTCATTCAAAACTAAAATGAAGTTAGTAGATATAAAACCTATTCAGGCTTGTAGATATAAAAAGTTCAGATAACAGGATAAAGTGAAGGGAAAAAAAACCAATAAGTAGTAAACTGACATGACAAAAAGAAAAAAAAAATTGCCACTCTCTAAAGACTTGTTTCATTCAACAAACTCTTATAGGCATATTTGTGCTAGGTACTCTATCGAGTGTCTAGGATATTACAATATTTTAAAGATAATCGATAAAGTGCAAAGCAACTGACAGGACAAAGTGTAGCCCAGGTACCCAGAGGAGAGCCTGGAAACTGGAGATATTTCAAAGGCTGGCTCTAAGTAGACAAAAGTGTTTCTCAGTGATCAAATAAAGGTATTGATAGGACTGAGAATGCTATGGGATCTATATTGGGACATTCATTGAGTTCAGAGGATTCGAGGTTCTAGTGTTTGCTTTCAGTGACCTTTACTTAAGAGGAGTAAAATATTTACAAGCTATTCTTCTCATATTTGGCCTGTAATGTGGATGCTCAAAGACACTGGGCACTTTGTAGATAATCACAACTAAGCTAAAATAGAAGATATAATACTATTCTATTCAAAAAAACTCATTGAAATCATGGTTAAACATGGACTAAGACAGAACAAAGGCATTTGGCAAATCTCCCATTACTTGGGGCCTGTTAAAAGATTCCATTATAGAAGCAGAAGTGGCTACCTCTATACAGGTGCCCATATTCTGTCATTATTTGTTCAATTTCCTGACATCTACAATTACCCTCCTGAATGTCCCCCAACGTTATATGGCATGCATGTTCCTTTTTGAAAATAGGATTAATTTTGTTTTGAGAATTATTTGCCACCTCCTTGAAATAGCTTGCAAGAGCCTGCAGTGTTACAAAATCATGCTTGAAAATAACTGCCTTAGGAAGCACAAATTGTAAAGTTTTGACGATAACCAGGTGGAGGAGGTTTGGATAAATAGGCAATTTTCTTTATAATAATGCAGAAGGTCAGGGGAACTCTTCCAACAGGAGGACTACAGAGCTTGCTTTTTCCTTTTTTTTTTTTTTTTCAAACAAAATCTTTTCAAAACTAGCTGCCAGAAACTTTTCTGAAAAACAGTTCTGTGACAACCAAATAAGGCCTTATGTTTTAACGAGTGGAAATTTGAAAGTGGGGCAAAATGTTTTGATAAAAGCACCCATGCCTAGAATAGCAGATTGCATCTCAACTTAATAAAAACTTTCCTAGATACCTTTCTGTGGATTTTCAAAATCTGTTTTTTCAGGTTTTTTTGAATCCTTGAAAACATTTGTTTAAGTAATAATTCATAAGCAGCAACACAAATAAGAAATAAGATTTGTACAGGTTACGGGACAAAGACTTAAAAGTGTGCCCTTACCTAGGTAAAAACAAACAAGGCTGGATTTCTCACAATTCAAAGGGAGCAATGGTGCAGCTAATTCAAAAGAATGGATAAATTAAAATGAGTTATACTCAACTACGGAATGCATTGTATATTTCCCCCAACCATGTTTTAGTTAAGTAAATAGTAATAGTGCATTAAAATGAGACTGCTTTTCATATTTTCATATTGTCTAAAGGATGTGGTCCGTGAAAATTATCTGATAGTGGGAGAGATTATGTTGTTTAACAGTTAAGAACATATGTATGGAACTCAAAGCATGTTTTGAACCCTAACTATGATATTTACTAGTTGTGTACTTCACTTGTCCATGGCTTAGTTTCTCATGTGTGAAATAGAATAAGAATAATAGCTATTGCATAAGAATACTGCAAAGATTTGATGTGTTAATACCCATGATACAAAGTATACGAAGAGAGCCTGGTACAAAGTAAATACCAGTAAATGAAACCTGTCACTCAATGATACGAGGAACTTACAGATATTTACACTTAGTAGATAGCAACTTTGTGCCAGGGCCTTTCATTTGATTCTTGTAATAACTCTTAGGGTTTTATGTCATTAACAGTATTTTACCAAAGAGAGCATAAGGAGGAAAAATAACTTACCCAAAGTCAGTAGTTCAACAATGCACAACAGAGTTTTGTCTATGAAGTGCCAGGGTCTCTTATTTTAATTCTATATCAAATCACCCCAAAAGGAAAGCAAATTCAATGTTTAAAATTGATGATGGGAAATAGAAATCTGAGTGCCCTGAGCTCCTGGTTTAATTAACACTAAATGCTTTCCTTGGCTTTACTCAGGACATGCACGGTGACAACCTGCGAAACATGCCAAGTCATGAAATTCTTACAAAGGCATGTTATTCAAGTAAGGGCAGGTCGAGGTGGAATTCCTCAGCATTTCTTCATCTCTGTGCCTGTGTACCTTCGATATTAAGGTGTTTTCATTTGAATTTCAAATGAAACGGTAGTTTTCTAATTTACAAAATAATATATTCTAAAGTTATTTTATATTTTATTTTAATATATATAATTTATATTTTCTTGTGATTATTTTTATTTAGAATTTATTCTTATGATAAAATTATGTTATCCTTGTGAACATTGTAGAACAAGGCTTTCAAATCATCATTATCATTGAACATTCATTAGGTACTGGGGGTGGTTAGTGGAGATTAAATACAGTAGAGTATCTATTTGAAAATAGAAGATATATACAAACCCTGCCATAGAGAAAATAAATGATAAGTATCAAACTAGTACTAAAAACAATCAGTGCCTCAAAGATTTAAAGGAGTAACTAAAATATATTTAGACCACTGGTACAATAACTCAAAAAAGGAGCAGGACTTAAATTAGGCCTTGAAAGAAATGCATGTGGAAGAAGAATAACATGATATTTTTGGGAGTAGTCTAGGGGAGGTGAGAGATGTTGGGTTTTTAGACTTCTGTGGAAAAGTGAGTAAAAATTATCTATTTTGGATGTAGCTAAATAATATATAAAGAGATTTAAATAAGATAAATTTGGTGCTATTATGTATTATAATTTGGAGAAGGGTGATTCTGAAGGCTGTTTATCTTCACAGTTCTTTTTCGATATAAATTTGTGTAGAAATAGAAAGGAGAGGCTGATCACATAAGAATTAGAAGGA